>CAIGRB010157165.1:52781-65845 GCA_903798255.1 Fraxinus quadrangulata
TATTTTATTTTATTTTATTTTTTTTATGTTTTTCTTGGCCTTTTTTAAAAAGGTACAATCTTGATACCAGCCAGCTAGGGAAGGCAGAACGACGTCGTTCTGTTAACGGTGCTCAATATTACTGCACAAGGAAATTAAGAAGCAAAAGAATGAGTGAAAAAGTGAAATATGGCCCATGCAGGTCTCGAACCTGCGACCTTCGCGTTATTAGCACGACGCTCTAACCAACTGAGCTAATAGGCCATGTTCATGTATAATTTTCATAATTTAGTTTAAGAATAGTTTAGTTTGCTCAATTTAAACTGAAGCACTTGGTGCAAGGAAAAAAAATTATATTGATATTATTTATCGTAGGGATGGCAAATGAGTCGAGTAGCTTGTCGGCTCGTCCGAACGAGCCGAGCTCATGGGCATGCCTAGTCTGCCACATGTAAAACATGTTTTAATACTTAAATAATGTTTAATATATTTTTATTTGAGATAAATCTTTACAGTTTGTAATTATTATTATTATTATTCAATATTTTTTGTTTGTGATAATTATAATGAACAAAAATTCAAAAGCTATTCTTAAAGTTGGTGAAAGTCGTGGATGTATATAGAAGATATGTCGGTGGTTGTCAATAATATATTAATATTATTATTGAGGATGTGTTTGTCTCTCATTATTTGGAGAAAAATCGAGTAATGAATAGTATTTTTGGAGAATGTGTGGTTGAAATTTAAAATAACTTTATTAATTTATGTGTAGAATATTTTATTGAGTGAATGTATAGTGAAAATTTTTACTGTAGCAAACAATTTTTTAAATTAATGGTAAACAAACAGGGGCTGATTGTTATTGATGACATCTTAATTGATTAACATGCCATGATGTCATTGGCAATGACCACGATGATTCAATTTTTAATCGTCGATTAAAATGTTTATTATTATTATTATTATTCTTATTATTATATCTTCCTTAAAGATGATAACTATATGATGTTGTATTAAATTATAAGATCAATAAAGTGAATTTCATATTCATATATTAAATTGATCATATCATTTTACAGCACATCACTTGCCGCAAAGACTGGTAATCGTCTAAATAACATTATTATAATTTTCTCTTTGAGACCTTACATGGACATCTCTGCACGTTTTTTGGAAATAGAATCAATCACCACCCTGTATTTTGGTAATCGAAGTTAAAACTTAATACAAAAATTGATACTATAACAAAATTTTATATTAAATCCAAGCAACGAACAATGCATGAAAGGTTAAAGGTCCAAATGATTCATTTTTCATTGTATAACTACACAATACTCTCCTCCTTCCCCTTTCTTTAGGCCCTCAAACATAGAAGATTTAATGAAGTTCAAACGTGATCCATAATTAGTTTTCATTCTCAAGTACCCAAAATTGGTTACTTGCTTATCAACTTCAATACAATATTCTCCTCTCTGATAACGAAATTTTACAGTTGTGTGATCCCGAGTAACAGGCAGAAGAGCAGAACAATCAGTCTGCGTCTCTCTCAAATCCGCAGTGGCAACTTAAAAGAGAGAAACATCTGCGGGAGGTCCATAGACGCTCTTCCATGAAAAAGGTATAATCCATTTTCCAGCTTCATTGCCTGAACAAATCAAACAATGCAAGTTAATATGGCAACATTAGAGAGAGTATATCAACATAAATACGTGGAAAGCGCATGAATTTGGTCAAATACTCACTGCAACTTCTTAATAAGTGAAGTTCCTAGAATCTCATCCCAATGGTACAAGGACTTTCAACTTTCACTTTCAACGAGACGTGAAAACAAAAATTGATTTGCAGAATACCAGACGGGCCATGAGTCAAGACTACAAACTATCCTTTAGGAGGCTCACATAGTTGCGTTGCATTTTTGGCAGTCAGAAAGCTAAAAAAGAGAACACGTCAAGGGCCCAAGATATGAGTTTTTCAGTCGAACTATGAGGTTCCTTCCAGTTTTATAAAACAAGTAACCAATTCATAGTCACAAATCATATAAAAGGTAACTGGAGAATATGTGAAGTACCGAAATTGCAGGAGACTCTTTCCTCTTTGGTTTAAACTTTACATCCTAATCCATAGGTGATTTTTTTGCGTAACTTGCAAAGGCATAATTGAAATAGTTAAATAGCACGTCATGCAGCCATAACAAACAAATGAAAACAAAGATTGTGGAAAATGTAGATGGGAGTCAGAAGAGGTAGGGAAACAAGGAGTTGAAACTTAAGATCACCTAACTCACCATGGAATTCATTCTGGCTCAGCCCGGTAAGTTTGCTTGCTGCTTCAGCCAAGTGGAAAGCTTCAGGTATATTGTCTCCCTCCGAGCAATAACATAGTAAGCAAGTAACCTTTAAACCTTTCGCCTATCCAAAAAATATAGCGATTATAAAATCAGATGCAACATGTTTCAAATTTAATTTTCTGAAAGACACGAATTTTACGTCCATCAAGTAATTCAAATCCTATGAAATTACCATTTGTCAATGCCCACTTGCATGGGTACAGAAATAAACCGATATGGTTACATAAATTACTTTACCAATAAATGTTGATGTGGAAGAGGATGAAAATCTTCCGAGGGCAACGAATTCCTCTAGACTGAGAATCCCTATGCCATTACATTGTTTATAGAGATTCCCAGATCGAGCAGCTAAAGTGATGAGGATGAGAATTGGTTGCCTATTAAAAACTTCAACTATGAAACACAATGCTTACAGGTGACACCTTGTACAACTAGATAGATAATACAAACATCTCAAATCCTAAAGCAGTTATAAATATGCAATGACAAGACGTGATACATGAATAACCAAAATGAAACAAGGAAATTGGATAGTCAATAAATTCTTGGAGGCTTGGATCATTTGAGTGTACGAAAGCCAAGGGAAGTGAACATTTACGAGGGGAATGGAGAGAATGAAGGGCGACCAATATATGATACAAAAAACACATTATACAGCTTTGTAGAATTCCCTTCCCTTCCCTTCCCTTCCCCTTATTTATTGGAATAAAGAAGATTTAAATTCTCCATTTCCTTCCCTTCCCTCCATAACCATCAGATTGAACAGCGCCTCTAAGGAGGCTAATATAATATTTTTTTCTGAAACTCAACATTTGTCTTTGCCCCCTCTGAAGGCAAATACATTAATTTACAGAAAATAGAACATATTGTGTGAAAATAAGGAGACGAGCAGGGCATGCCTATGAATTAAATCTTGCAAAGTAGAAGATTATTCCTTGCCACAAAACATAAATTTTGAATCACCTTAAGGCAAGAAAAGAGTGCGGCAAAAGGCAAACTTGGGTAGTAATCTTCATCTCCTAGTTCTTCGAAAGGCAAGTCTTCTTCCAACATGGACCCCCCTTCAGCTAAGGAGTTAAGATACTTCCACATCCTCTGAGAAGGATTATACTCCTGCAACCTGTTCCATCCAAGCCTCTCACAGTCTTCATCTGTTCCATCCATACCTGAAGTAGAGAGGTAAAATATCTGCAAACCACTGGTATAAATCACCACGGAGTCAATAAACATTATCAAAATGCACAGACACTAAATTGGCTGCATACAGCGGTAACCAGTCAAAGATTAGATAACAAAAAATAAATTCTACAAATCAAATCAAATCATTTTTGAAAATCTGCTAATATAAAAATGTAAGGCGGGACAAAACTCTTGAATCGAACCGAGCGGTTCTTCTTAAGTTAAATGCCCGAATGGGTGCCTGAATAAAAAACTGACCGGTTTGGTTCGATTTTCGATTCTAGACCAATAATAGAATAATCGAATAAGAACCAAATGTCCCTATTTTTTTTTATCTTAAATAAGTCAAATTATTTTATTTTTTCTAAATAAATTTGCTAACTAATTAATTTATCCTAAACCCAAAATATGATTTTTCCTATTTCTAATTTAAAGCCCAAGCCCAAATTAATCAAATTGATCTAAATTTTACACAAATATCTTATTCTACAGTAGTGCCATTACAGAAAAATCAAATTTGAAGCTTAGCTGCGCCTCTCTTCATTATTGTGTGTGATTTTAATAGCCAAATCTATGAAAAATTCAATAAAGAGAGACACAAAAGATATCACAAAATTGAATTACGTTATTTTGTAAGCGCTAAGATTGAACACGTCACTAATTAAATTAATGTAGCGTTGTTATAAATATTAAAAAAATTAATTATTGTACAGAAATCGAGAATCGAATAGAACCGAACCCAAACGATTCCATAATTAAATTTGGACCCGACGGTTCCACTTATTAAATACCCGAAAATTCGGGTTTGGTACCGAACCATGTCCAGCTCTATAAAAATACTTTAGACATTTATCATCAGCGATCAGTCAAATTGGATAAGGTAATGAGTAATTACATTGAAAACACCATTATATCAAACCAAAAACTTCTGGAGCGAATTTCCAGAAAAGTTTTCAATGAAAGAATGAGTGCCTATGTGCTTGGCTGGCAGCAAGTATGCAAGTCGGTTTGCCTCTGTGTGTGTGCGCGCGCAATCACGCATGAGAGAAATATTTCCATCACCCATAAATCTCAAGTCACCATGATCATTCAAATATCACACTTTTAGGGATAATTTACGAAATATTAAATTCTACATTTTTTTTTTTTTTAATACAATATACAAAACTCAACTATCAGTACCTTGACAGGTCAATGGTGTGCCAACGCCCAAAATCCAAGCTGGAAAGGATGATGACGTGCCTCTTCCCATTAGCAGCTGCGAAATTTGCTAGATTCTTAGCGTATTCTACCATCATACCCTGTTTGAGAAGCCATTTCACACGTAAGTGCCACCTACTTCTCCATGTATATGGTTCAGACATTACAAGAAAAATAAACTCATAACCCCATATCTTACTCCAAGCATATAAGAAAGGTAGCTAAAAGGCACGAGTACATCATAAAATCCTAAAAATCCAAAGTCATATTTATATGCGAGCTAGTTATGTAACCAACTACATGTGCTTACAACTTATCTTGAGGGAATAACCAATTGGCAAAGGCTTGCATCATCGCTTTTCGTCACCTTTACACACCCCATTTCCACAATAGTTCGGCATCAACTCTTTATAACAAGTACGCTTCTCATTAATTAACATGTTTCTATATGTTATTCACGAATTGACAAAACAGCCCTAAGCTTAAGAAAGTATAAATTATTTTTATCTTCAAACATATTCTGATATTTTACTTGGTTCTTACTTTTAAGGGACAAAAGTTGCTTATTCTGGAACTAACTCTACCTTCCTATCAAAATAAGTTACTTTTTATTTACTTATATGTAAACTTTCTAACCAAACCATAAAATAACAAAATAAAACTTAAATGACAATAGAGAATCATTACCTTAACAACCGGAGACCGCTGCTGTACAAGTGACAATGCACTGGATGAAGACTCGTAAGCTGCCAGTTTTAACCAAAATAATTACAGTCACTTGCAAAATCAATACATAATAAAAATTCAAACAAAAAAAAAGAATACCTTCGAGTGGGAGTGTAAGATCGCCAGGAGGCGAAGGCCAATAAGCATCATTGCCAACACAAGAAAGAATATTCGGATCGTCTAAATACCCGATTTTCTCCGCTTTTAACGATGATATCAAGAGATCCACCGCAAGTTGCCCAACGTTACCAATCGATAACGCCGGCTAAAAATAGAGAAACGTCAAAATTAATGAACATAAAGACACAAATGTGGAAATGAAGTGATAATGAAGCCCTAGAAACAAACCAGAATTAAAGTGGAGCAATTTTGGTCTACTTCTTTTCCTTCTTCAACATAAAACTCCATTTTCGTGGAATTTGTGCGTGTTTCTGCGTTGATTTTTGATTATTGCTTTACTGCGTGAAATTTGATTGAAGAATGCTTGGAAAACAAGTTGAGCTGGAACGAGCCAAAACCATTTTTATTTTTTATTTTTTTTATTTGGGTTGGGTTTATTAATTGTTTGCGCCCGAGGAAACAACTGAAATCCACTTTGGCGACCACTGTTTTAAAAAAAATAAAAAAAAAATTGTGAATTTAAGAGAACCAAAAACATCCTCATTTGCACGACCACAGTGGAGAAAAGGAAAAAAAAAAAAATCTCAATTGGAATCCAGTCGATCACAATACCGCTCACAATCGGCAACTCAACCAACAACAACCAATCACCGTCAAGTTGTGAACATTATGCAATCATCTAATAAATATATCTATTGGATATAATTTATATCTAGATGGTCAACATAAAGGGTGAAGAGACCCCATGTATCACCTTAATTATATTTCAAGATTTTAGGAAAGATAGTGTCAAATTTTAACCAGTGATAGATGATGATCAATTTTCAATAAAAGGAAACAAGCATCTTATAGGAATTCATTAGATGGCAGAATCTTTTTATTTTTCAATTAATATTTATTCATTCCATCTTTCACGTCATTATGGATTCAGTGATAATCTTACTGGTCATACCAAATATTACTATATCTAGAGTTTTTGAACTTATTGTTCAATAAAGTGTTTACTTAAGTTGTAGCAATATTAGCTTCAAGTTTTCTTTGATTTTGTTCTAGGTTTTTTTGCCTCACAATATGATATCTGAATATAGGACTTATTCTTCCATTAGAAGGTTCATTCAAGATCTTAATCCAAACCACATCCTAAAAAGCTCATATTAATACTAAAGCCTTAGCGAAGGTTCAAGGAGTGGAGAATGGAAGAAAAATGGGTAAACCACAAGATTCGTCGCCAAACACCCCAAAACCCAACACCTCTTGTGGCGGAAATCAATCTGTAGCACTTCCTATACAACATCATAACATACAAACGTCACAAACATCCCCAAAATCTAATGAAATTGAATAAAAAATTGATGGCACGCATTCCAATGATGCTAAAACTACACCCTACACTTCGTATCAGAACCTGGGACCATCACCAATGATCCCAGAAGGGCCAAAAACCTTAGGATCGCGTTGTCGGCCATCAAAACGGCTGAAATAAAAAATATTCAATTCCGAGGGGCAAAAATCTGATTTTTCAATTCGTCAAAATCCATGCCTCGAACTACATGCACTAGCTAGGAAGCTTTCCCATGAGGCAGTTCCGGCGCCGAATGCGCCGGTACCGACGATTTCAACGAACGATCACCAATGACTGCAATATCACAATTCTGGTGAAGTAATTCATACTGTCATGTTATGGCCTTCAAGCAATACCATATTCATGGTATATATCTTTTAGTCAGCATGATAGTAAAAATTGATTTTATTGTTATTCTCTTCAGGAGTCTCATATACAATTCACAATATACAACAATAAAATTATAAGATTATATTGTGGATAAATGTCCTATAGGTTATGACCATTCATTATACAAAACATATGTTTTGTCAAAATCTTACTAGAAAAAATTCTATGGAAAAATCCTAACGAAAGAAAAAGAGTGTATTGTTTCTTTGAATACACTATATTGTCTCATTAAAACTATTGTCAAGAAAATCCATTGAGATAAAATCTCGATCAAGGAAAAAAGTACAATGTGTATTTACTTTTCACGATAATATTATTTGTTTATGCTTCAAACATTAAAAAAAAAAAAAAATTGGGATAATCTTAACAGTCATGCCAGATGAGTTGACTATAACCTCGCATATCAAATTTCATATGCTGAAAGGATAACAAGATATATATACCCGATTGTATCCACCACATGATAATTTATCTATCTATACAAATTGTTACAATATATTCAGAGTCGTACATTATATATTATGACTTTACCTTTAGGTGTTCAGACTATAGGTTCAGAAATTTCAAATTTCTCTAGTCAGTTCAATTTTGCTAGTACTGTATCATTTTATTTGGCCAATTATACATTGTTATTCTTCGATGAATTCCTTCCTTCAATATTGCCTCTATCATTCATAATATAAAACACTACGTTATTTATAAAAATTTTGTCAACATTTTTTTCTTTTCGTTTCCATTCATTTTCCCAAAATGACAACTTTTGAGATATCTCAATTTTCATTACTTGAGGTACATGAACCTCTTCTAGAATTTTACAATTTGTTATGTCTAAAAATTCACAAACAGTATATGTCTCCTTAAAAAGACTATTAAACTATTTGATCCTTTTTGGCAATTTTTGTGTTAGAATTGAATGGCATCACGCTTTAGGCATGTCATAGATTTATTAATTAATAATTAACGAACTGTCCTTCGACAACGTCAAATTAGGTTGTTTTAAAGCTGGTCTATGTGACTAAAACCATTTTTGATCAGTAAATGTATCTAAATAAATTATCTTTTAAACTTCCAGTTCGAATTTTCTTATGCATGGATCTAAATATTAAAATGATGATATTTATTATTTTTAACTTCTTAATTTATATCCCCATGCAACAACAATTTGAGATGATGAATATGGTTTTTAGAAAAATTAGAGATAGAATGGATCGGCGGGATACAACGATAGCTAACCTACAAACGGGCAACCTAGAGGAGTTCCTAATGTTAGGAGGCAAGGTAGGCGTGATCCTAGAGCTGAATCTGATGATGGGAATCACTAATATTGCAAATGAGGATGATCAAATATCGGAAGCCGAAGTGGGTAGGATGAAAGGGGGCCTAGATGAGATTTTAGAGACTTTGGTGGAGATGGGTAGCATTAAGATGAAAATTCATTCATTCCAAGCTAGGAATGATCCAGAGATATATTTAGAATGAGAAAAGAAGTTGGAGTTGATCCTCGATTGCCATAATCACATGGTGGGATCAATTAGCAACAAGTTCGGTGAAATTATGAGAGGCCCATTAAAACGTGGGTGAATTAAAGGCTATTGTGAGGAAGAGATTTAATGAGAACCATGGGCTGAAGGGTAGAAAGGATCTGTGCCGGTGCTACTTGTACCTAAAAAGGATAGGACTTGGAAAATGTACATTGACTGCAGGACAATCAACAATATAACGGTAACGTATTGTCATCACATACCTAGGTTAAATGATATGCTTGATGAACTGCATGGATTATGTATATTTAGTAATATAAATGTTAAAAGTGGATATCACAAAATTAGGATGAAAGAACGCGATGAATGGAAAATTGCTTTTAAGACTAAATATGAATTGTATGAGTGGTTAGTTATGTCATTTAGACTTACTAATATACCTAGCACTTTCATGAGATCAATGAACCATATTTTGTGTGCATTCATAGGCAAATTCGTATTAGTTTACAGTGAGGAGAAGGAATTACTGAAAGGTAAACTTATATGTCTACTAAGCAAAGGGCGTACCTTACGACATTGCTGGACATCAATACAAAATATTAGTTACATGGTTATCACTGTCCATTTTATTGACAAAAATTGGATGTTGAATGAGAGGATATTAAATTTGTCAGTGGTACCAATCCATAGATGGGAAACAATTGGAAAACTTATTGAAACATGTTTGCTTGACTGGGAAATAGAGCATGTGTCCACAATTACTATTGATAATGCAAGCGCAAATGATGGGGCTATTATCTATATGAAAAAGGTATTAAAGAATTGGAAGGTTGATGGGATGTTCTTAGGTGGTTCGTTTATGCATGTAAGGTGTTGTGCACATATAGTGAATTTAGTTGTAAATGATGGGTTGAAAGAGTTTCATATGGCAATAGCAAGTATTAAGAATGTTGTGAAGTATTTTCGATCATCACATTTGAGATTAGCAAAATTCAAGATTTGTGTACGAAGGGAGAAAATTGAATGCAAAAATTGGCTATGTTAGATGTACCTACTTGGTGGAATGCAACATACTTGATGTTGGATAATGCGCTTAAGTTTGAGAAAGCATTTGATCGTATAGCTGAGGAAGATGGTTTTTATTGCAAATATTTTGATAAGCGTGAGAATGGGAAGGAAAGAGAAGGTTTACCTACAAGCAGTGATTGGAAAAAAAAGAAGGAAGTTTGTTAAGTTTTTTAAAATCGTTTATCAAGTCACTTTAAAGTTTAGTGCATTTGAGTGTGACCTCGAATTTCTATTTTAAAGAAGTATGTAATATTCGACAATTGTTGAAAACATTGAATGATAGGCAAGATCCTTTATTAAGTGATATGGTAAAGAACTTGAAGAGTAAATTTGATAAGTATTGGGGCAGTGTCGAGAAAATGAACAAAATATTGATAATAGCTATTGTGCTCGATCCTCGGTACAAGTTGGAGTTTGTCGGTTATTGTATTGGCCGCTTGTATGATAGTAGCTTGGTTGAAACGACAAAATATGAAATCAAGAATTTATTATATGAGTTGTATAATCAGTATAAGGGATGTAATAGTGCATATGATGACGAAGGTGGTTGTATTTGTGACTTTAATGACATTTTAATGGAGGTTTCTGTAGATGATGATTGGGATAAGTCCAATAATTTTGATTCTGGGTACAAAAAGTTAAAAAGTAACTGTAATGATTTGCTAGGAAAAGAGAGAATTTTTGATATTTTGACTTGGTCGAAGTTAAATTGTCCAAGATATGCAAGTTTGTCCAAGATTGCAAGGGATGTACTTGCCGATTCCTATAGTTGCTTCAGAGTCAGCATTTAGTACTCGAGGGTGTGTTCTTGATTCATTTAGGAGTTCTTTAACAACTAGAATAGTTGAGGCTTTAATTTATACACAAATCTGGCTATGTTCTACACTTCTAGGAGACCGATTATAAGGAGTGGGCATTGAAGAGATAGAATTTCGTGAAGAATTGGAGCAATTGGAACCGATAATTAGAATCTATTTTTTTTCTAGCTTATTATATTATATAATTATTTTTGTTTATGCTTCTTTTAATTGGGATTTTGTAATTTTCAATGTAATGTAGAGCTTGTTAGGAAACATACTCACAAAAGGGATGATTCAATGGTTGTGGAACTTGATAGATGATCTAATTGTAAGTATAGTCAAAATTATATTTTAAATGTAATTTCTCACATGTAAATTTTTTGTTCAATATATGAACTTTTAACTTTTGTGATGTAGAATCAACGCAAGGGGTTCACTGACTCTTTAAAAGGATTGATGCAAATACTTGGAGAAGACATTGAACAGATCTTAAGTTTAATTTTGTTGTGGTAGATTGTTCATTTCATTGCAATATGGGATTTAGACAATTAATTGTTAACTTATTGTTTTGAATTTGGACTCCAAGTTACATTGTTCACTTGGAAATTTGCAATTTGAAAGCAATTTTAGAGAGAACTAACTATGGAAAGATTTAAATATAAATTAATCATCTTTTCCTTATCAAATCACTATTGGATTTCTACAATGATAAATACCAAGTGCAAGGATATTGCATACATTCATATAGATCCGTGTATTCACATACTAATTGAGTAGATCTACCCTCAGTCTTCACATCTAGGGGTGGGTATTTTTTTCCGGAACCGATTAGAACAAGCCGGTTCCGGTCTGGTTCGTCTAAAGAACAATTCGATTTTGGGATATATCATCGAGTTCCGGCCTGGTTCTCAATGCCTTTGTGAGAAGTAAGTTTCTTCCTTTTATTTTTTATTTTTTGGTAAAATATAAAACCTCAAAATTTTATGATTTTTTTAACCATAATCATGTTCCCTTTTCCTTTTTCACTCTTCCAACTTCCTTCTTCTCTTCAATTAATCAATTTCTTTGATTCTTTATTTCAATTTTTTGATTCTTTCCTTCTCAATCCATGGGTAATTGAAATATGTACTTAAATAATTTTATAAATACTATGGAAGAGTTCTTAATTAAATTTTGTTATGATAGATTGTTAATTCTATTGCAATAAGGGATTTAGACATTTAGTTGTTAACTTATTGTTTTGAATTTAGACTCCATGTTACATTGTTCACTTGGAAATTTGCAATTTGAAAGCAATTTTAGCAAGAATTTGCAACTTCAGAGTAGACTTAATTGGAATTCTTGATTAATGGCATGCTTGTTTAATAGTTGGAGTCTATTAATGGTGTGTAGAATTATGTTTTTGATAATGTTGATATATATATATATATGCGTGTGTGTGGCTTAAATCACTTAATAGGTGTATGTGATATCGTTTAATAGTCGACATCTTTCGAATTTTTTATTACTGAACACTTTGTTTACATATTTTCAATGTAAAGAATCAAATTGGATCGAACCGGAACTGGTTGGTACGGGTTCGGTTCAATTCCATATTTAGATAGAACCAATGGTTTCATTAATAAGATTTCCATCGGTACTAGGTTCGGTTAAGTTCTTTTCGGAATCGGACCGAACCATATCACGCCCACTCCTATATGTAATATAATAAAAAAGAAAATAATGAATGAACTTGTAGTATAAAAGAAGCAATTAAATTGAAATACTTTTCAGATTCGATAGATGTAGAAACTTTCAAATAGTTCACTTTAAATAATTTAGTTGGCTAGAAATTATTGTATAACGGGTTATAAAAATTAGAGAGAAAATAGAAGAAAATAGAAAAGTCTATAGAATTTTTTTGTATTTTATTGAATATCAAAGCTCTATATTTATAGGAAAGAATTGGGACGTGTACAATGATCATTCATACATACTACTTTCCTAGGAACAAAAAATCCACCTTTTTAAAAAATAAGAAATTATAAGTAAACTAAAAACATCTTCAACGAAAATACATCAAATGCAACTCACCAACCACATTATTCATTTCTTCAGCACAATCCACTCCCCCTGACAAACACATACCAATCATACCATTTACATCACTACAAGCATGGGTGGACGCAGAACTTTAAAATTAGGGGGGCACAATCGAATTTGTAAAAAAGTTGGGAGAAATTTTACAATCGAAAATTTACGTCCAAAAAAATCATACCCCTTGTAATTTTGAACCTGAAAATTTACATGGGATATGACTTTTTGGGATCTCAAATTTCGAAAATTTTTGATGTCATATTTCATATAAAATTTCCTAATAAAATGATGAAAATTATATTGAGAAATTTGTATCACAAAAATAATAAATGTTAATGAAATAATTGATTTTTTTT
>CAIGRB010157165.1:66158-78494 GCA_903798255.1 Fraxinus quadrangulata
AAAAAAAAAAAAATCAAAATCTAGGGGGGGCACTTGCCCCCCTAGGCCACCCCCGGTCCGCCCATGACTACAAGAATGAGATTCTAATCTAGCTACAACAATACCAGACTGACTATTGATCTCGGCAACATAACAATAACGTATTTTTATACGAAAAAAGGTCATATTAAAACACAGGAAAGTTTCTAAATTTTATGTATAAATCATATCTTGCTAGTACAAAAAATATGAATTTACAATAACAAATATAAAATAAAACATATTACAACTCATTCAAGCTCCGTGACTTGTCCAAAAGTGTCATTCCAAAATGAAAGAAATGTCTCCCAATGACTCAACTATGCCCGTGAACGTAGTAAATGCAACAGAAGTTTATGAACATAACAATTTATTATATCCAAAACAAATAAAATATGCTACAACATAAACAAACTATATAAATTGTAAATAAACTGTCGATCTACAAAAATAGGGCGTCATGTATCATCTCGACTTACAACAATACAAGGGACAAAATTTAAACAATTATTAAGGGAGAAATCCCAATATAACAAAAGAAATCAATAAAATTAACATCAAAATTAACCAATACACTTATCACTGAAAGCATCACTTAAAATCTTAAATACAACTCCAACCACTAATAACACCTCTCATAGACTTCATCCTTCGAGAAATCTTCACCTTTTTATAAACATTTACCTCTTCCTCTTCATCTCGTTGCATTCTCTAATACATTTTCTTAGATAATCTTTCAATTCGTCCCACCACTCTCGCCATCATTTATTTCGCAAATGTTGCCAATCAAGAGAATCTCACAAATCACCAACAAAATTCATAGTCTCGGCAAAGACTTATCGACAATAGAAATGACAATTATCACCAATCTGGATAAATAAAAAATGGAACTCAACAAAAACGAAAAACTTAGAAATTGAACAATTTGTATATTGTCCCAACACACTTAAACATTATGCACATATATGAAATATAGGAACATAAATAACAATAAGAATTGCAAGAAAACACACATTTAAAACATAAACTTCAGAGCATCACATATGAATTAGAATTATATCAAATATATTATTTGAAAGAGCATCACATATGAATTAGAATTATATCAAATATATTATTTGAAAGATATAATTAAATTAGATAAAATGCCCAAGTAGTAAAAAATATGGAATTTATGTGGGAGGTCAACGGTTTGAATCACATTTCATGTGAATATTAAAAAGTTTATGATTGGATTTCGGAGCTTAGGCTTTTGGGTTGGTTTGATTAAAATAATTTTTTTTAAAATTATTTTAATCATTTTCAATTTTTTTAAAATTCAAATTAGCCTGTAAAATATGGCAGTTGAAGAGGTACTTGGTGGTATAGTAAAATCGTAAAACCAAAATTTCATCTAGAGTGTTACATGATGTTTGAGATCACAGTTGTTAATGATATCGTTGTGTCATGTAAGTGATTGTCTAAAGAGACCACATTTGTTAATGATGAGTAATTTCACTTTAGGATATCGTGTGTCACCACTCTCGATTGATAAGTTTTCTTTTCTGCGTTTTACTATTCTACAAAAGTTACTACAACTAATTTTCTCCAAAACTTTAAAGTGAAATTTTATAATTAGTTTCCATGTTTGCAATGGATTCGCATATTCTTAAGTATTCTAAAAAACCTGAATTATTTGATGGGGAAAAGTTATGGCAAATGAAATTACGATTTCATTTGACAACACTTAAAGTGGTTGATGCCATTGAACTTGATAAACATGTTGTTGTAATTGCTGATAATCCTACTTATAAGAAAATAAAAAGATTTAGCTAGTTGGAAACATAAGGATTATATGTGTAGAATTTACATTCTGAATTGCTTGATGTTAGATTTATATGATGTTTACGGGTCATGCATATTTTTCTAAGGAATTATGAAATTCCTTAGAAAAGAAGTATGCTATCAAAGATGCTAGAACTAAAAAATTTGTTGTGAAAAAAATTCTTGATTTCAAAATGGATGATATTAGAACTGTAGTTAGTTAAGATAAAGAATTACATATTATAATTCATGAAATTATTGTTGAAGATATAAAATCTGTGAGAATTTTCTGCTATTATTGAAAAACTATCACCTACTTGAAAAGAGTATAATAATAGTTTGAAGCATAAGAAAAAAAGAAATATCTTGAAAGGATCTGATCATCAGAATTAGAATTGAAGAAGACAATAGAATGACAAAAAGTAGGGAGAAACTAGATTTGGGTACCAAGGCTAATCTTATTGAAGGAAATTCTGGTAACAAGGATTTTGTTGGAGATTTTTCAAAAGGTCAGAATTTTAAGGACAGAAATAAGGGAAATAAATCCATAAGGAAAAAAAATCGATCTAACCCCATTTTAAAAATAAAACTATTGGTGATTATTTGTATGTGGTAAACCAGGTCACTCTGTATTGGATTGAGGAAATAAGGAAGGAAAAGCTGTGAAGAATTAGGCGCACATAGTAGAGGATGAGAACTTCTCAGCCGTGGTAACAAAATTAATCTAATAAGCAACATAACATATTGGTGGGTAGATTTGGGAGCTTGGGAGCTATCAAGCAAATTTGCTATATGAGAGGTGCATTATCTTCGTTCACTCATATTAGTGATGGAGAATGTATACCAAACACATTTGCTGCACAAGAGGTGCATTTTCTTCATTCACTCCTGCTAGTGATGGAGAATGTCTGTTCATGGGGAATGCTTCCTCTTCCAAAATCGAGGGGAAGGGAACTGTGACACTTAAATTTACTTCTGGAAATATCCTTAATTTGAAGGATTTTCTTTATGACCTGATATTAGGAAAATTCTAGTATCTGGTTTTATATTAGTAAAGAAGGGGTTTAAGATCGTATTTGAGAGTGATAAAGTTGTACTTTCTAAAAGTGGTTCTTTCGTTGGGAAAGAGTACGCAGTTAAGAGTTTGTTTAAACTTAATGTTTCTGTGATTAATAATAAAACATTTACTTATTTGTTTACTTGTTGGTTGCTTATAATTTGTGGGTACTAGACTTGGACATGTTAATAGAGCTTCTATTAAAAAAATGATAAGTTTGGGCAACATTCTTAAGACCGATAATCTATGAGTGGATGCGTGTTTACTTTAGCAGGCCATGTTGTATCTTCGAAATCCATTAAGCAAACATATATTGCAAGATCTACAATGGAGTCTGAGTTCATAGCTTTAGATAAGGCAGGAGAGGAGGTTGAACGGTTAAGAAATTTCCTGATGGATGTTCTTTTGTGGTCTAGACATATTCGTACGAGGCTATTGTGCATCAGCTGCTTAAGGACATAGCTAATGACTATGTGAAGTCAAGTGATCATATTGCGAACCGATTAACCATATGAATAGCCGAGAGCTAGTTTAGAAAACATCGAGGGTGAGGAGTTAAAACCTATTAGGAACTAGATCACCTATAATGGAAATCCAACATTGAGACGAGAGATTGCACCGACGAAGTTCAAAGGGACAACAAAGTTATTAGAGTGGTCTGTGAGGTAGACAACAAAGTCATTAGAATATGCTAGAGTGATTGGTAGTCTTATATATCTCATGAATTGTACAAGTCTTGATATAGCATATGCAGTTGGTAGAGTTAACATGTATACTAGTAATCCTAATAATGAACATTGTAATGCTCTTATTATGGTTTCGAGGTATTTGAGATACATTCTAGATTGGGAAATACATTATACCAGATTTCCTACTGTACTTGAGAGATATAGTGATGATAATTTGATTCAGCTACCAATGAAAGTAAATCTACGATTGGATAATGTTTACTTTAGCAGACAGTGCCGTATCTTGAAAATCCACTATGCAAACCAGCATTGCAAAATCTAATATGAACTCTGAGTCCATCACTTTAGATAAGGCGTGTAAGGACGCTGAATGGTTAAAGAATTTCTTTATGTATGTTCTTTTTTGGTCTAAACTAGTTTCAGTTATTTCTATCCATTGTGATCGTCAAACAACTATTTCTAGATCTCAAAATTCATCGTACAATGGAAAGTCTAGACATATTGATAGGAGGCACAATACTGTGCATCAACTTCTTAAAGATGGTGTCATAGTTATTGAATATGTGAAATCAAGTGATAATATTACTTACATATTAACCAACGGATTAGCTAAAGAGCTAATCCAAAAAAACATTAAGGGGAATGGAGATAAAGCCTATTAAAAACTAGATCACCTATAATGAAATCTAACCTTTCAACTCGAGATTCCATGTATGAAGTTTAATGGGATAATAAGGTTATTGGAGTGGTCCCTGGAGGTCTTACAATGGATTTATTACAAACCCCTCTATATGATGTGTAGTATCAACTGTATTGATTAGAGAATGAACGGATACTCTTAATGTTTACTATATGTATTATTTGGTGGGGGTATTTGACACGATGCACTATTGATAGAAGCACTTATTTGAGTGTGGAAGTGGGACCACTTCCTACGAGGATTGAGGCTAATTCTCTAAAGTATGCAAAGAAACCACAAAAGTTCATGGCTAAAATGAATATAATAGTGAGAACTCAAATGACTATCTTGGAAATCATGTATGTGTGTTCTATTGTCTCAGTTTGCAACTATAATTGTAGAGTTCAATACACAGTTCACTCCACATTTGATCAAATATAGGTTCAAGTCGAAAGATACTTAAACCTGCACGATTTTTTCCGTATTTCAAAATAACATTTATATTTATTCTATTTCTTTCATGTGAGGGATTGCTAGATATACATCAAATATATTATTTGAAAGAAATGATTAAATTAGATAAAATGCCTAAGTGATAAAAGGTGTAAAGTTTATGCAGGAGGTTGACAGTTCGATTCACATTCCACAAGAATATAAATCAGTTTTTGGATTTTTTTTGGGTCAAACTAGATAGTTCAACAATTCTTTCACAGTATCACAACGATTGATTACATCGTCCGAGTCAATGGTATTTTGAATTTGATTAAAGAGTTTATCATCTTCTATCAGCAGTTTTTTCAAATCTCAAGATTAGTATTAGATTGTGGAGGTGGATCATCGGTTAAATGAACACCCAAATCCAACTTGCAGATAATTCTCTTCCATTGAGCATAATTTCTACTACCTGTTATCTTTCTTTTCGTGATTTTTGAGAATGGGGTCAATGTGACTTCGTTCACCACTTTCTTATCACTTTCAACCACTTTCTTAGTGTAACTAATTTTTCTCCGATAAAAACAATAACAAAGAAGCTCATTGAATCAAGCAACCATGAAACTAAAAACAAAAAATCAAAAAAATTTATTCTCGGCAACTAGTACAACTTAACTTGCCCATTTTTTTAAAAACAAACATAAAACTTTCTTTTTAGGAATTTAGAGAAATGTGATTACATCTGGAGAGCTATATTAAACCCAAAAATGGAATCAACATATAAAAACCAAAAATAAAGAGCTCATTTTAGCATAAACAAGATCAAATAAAAAATAAAAATAAATAGATAAATAAAAACTTGCTCCAAAGAGCGTGTTATGCATACTTTCTTCTAAATGGATCAATATAACTGAATGAAACTTTGAAAAAGCTAAACCAAATGTCTCAACCTGATTGGTTGAAAAATGGAAAACGAAATCATTTTACATGGTCCTTATTCAGTGAAAGGACTCTACACACCTCCAATACGATGGTAAAGACCCACAACAATAAATGTCCAAGCGACAAATTATTTCTCTTTCAAAGAGCGTACCACACACATTACAATTCTATTAGATAGGAATCCAAAACGATGCCGTTTAACAGGATGAAGGATAAATAAAAATCAGAGTTGCTACATGTACATCAAATTTGATATTCTCACTTATTCAAATTAAGAGTCATAATTTTGACACATCAAGAAATGTTAAATTTAATGTACAAAAAGAGTGTACTATTGATTTAACTACACGATAGAGTAAAAAAAACTAAAGATGACGCGAACAAAACGAAACCATAAATGATAACAATTTAGTAAACAATACCCCATCCAAGCCTCAAATAGAGATGCAACATCCCCCATTGAGGAAATCTGAGTCTAGTGCCAGTGGATTGCCCTTGCAATCTCCTCCACACAATTCATATTCCAACAAAAAAAATAAAAAATGGCACTATTCACTTTTGAGAAATGCTAATATGCTATTCATCAGTACCAATTTGGATGATAAGTACGTGACCATTATATATGCAAAATCACGTGTTTAATTGAATTATTGAAGCAATAAAATATTACCACGTACTCCGTCACCTTTTCCTCAATTATTGAAGCAATAAAATATTACCACGTACTCCTTCACCTTTTCCTCTTTAATCGCCCACATTTTTTTTTTCTGCATTACATTTCCCTCTTTAACCCCTTCTACTCAGGCTAGCATACGGCCATGGCTGCTGCAGCAAGTGCTGTGTTCTCTCTTCATTCCCTTCCAACCAGAACTACCTCCATTGTTTCACGAGAAAGAGTCAAATTCAACAAGGTATAATAACTTACCTCATTTTGTAGAATTTTTGCCACTACTTTATTTGAATTCACAATATGGGATTTCACTAGAGCGATCTTAGCAAATAATATACCTTTAATCATTGTTCGAATTATTTGAGACAAGTCATATTTGGCATTCACCAATTAACTCTTCTCGTTTGTAGGATTTTTAGCCAATATTTTGTTTTGAGTTCACAGTATGGGATTTGGTTATTTATATGTGCAGGTATCATTTTTATACAGAAATGTTTTTTCTGGTGCCAAGGCAGTATCCATAAGAGCCCAGGTCACAACAAAGAGTCCTGCCAAGGCCGAGAAGGTGTCAAAGAAACAGGATGAAGGTGTAGTGGTAAACAAATACAGGCCTGAGGAACCATATATCGGCAAGTGCCTTCTCAATACAAAGATCACCGGAGATGATGCCCCGGAAGAAATCTGCCATATAGTCATCAGCACTGACGGTGAATCAAAATCTTCATTTTTACTTTAATTTACTCGATTGATCTAATTGAACAAACCGGCTAAATAATTAGCTCCATTTCCCTGCCAATTGGCTCCTCTTTTGTCAACTAAGTATCCCTTAATTGTCCGCTCGGAATAGAAATTCAACCACAAACCTAAAATATATGAATGACAACTGTTAGCAAACAGTACCCCTATATGTGAGTGGTGAGATGTAGGGAGGCGTTATGTACGTGGAAGTGTTAATAATAAACCTGTTTAGTATTGTATATTTCTTATTGTAACAATCTGTTTAGTTGTTAGTTTAGCATTCTTGTTAATACTTCCACACTTGCAGAGACGAGATTGGATGAGTCCAGAATGTGGTATAAATATACTTGATTAAGAAAAGTTATGAGATTCTGCTGAAACTCTCTCTAATTTGATTAATATTATGGTATCAGAACAATAATTTTGTTTTCTTCTTGGCTAAACCTAGAGTGAGATTTCTTCTCCCACAAACGTAGTCCCATGTCGAAAGCCACATTTCCTTTTTCTTTCTTTTTCCCCTTTGACTCTCTGTGTGGCTCTGAAGCTTTGCTGCTGCCATTCTGGATCTCTAACTCTCTTAGAATTCTCAAGTCAATTTTCAGAATATATATGGACACAAAAATTCTTAAAACTAATACTATCATCATCATTAGCAATTATTACCTCCAAATTCACTCTTTCCTTAGTTTTGAGTCCATCCCCTGACTCATCAATTTTTTCATATCAGCATAATTCGAAATAAATAGGATGCTTGCATTAAAAACTTGTTTTCCTTTTCTATAGTCACACTTTTCGCTTTCTCCTCACGACTGTATACCATTACAGTGGCCAACAACAAACTCTTCAAACCTCCGTTTTCTCTCGTCCTTCAGTCATAATACCATTCATATGTTTTAGTCAACTTTGTGAACAACAAGGTCATATAGCCAAAATGTGTGCAAATTTTGGATATTCATCATTCTCGAATCTGTTAACCATCAGTTTCAACATTAGCCAATCCTATCATCATACCTACCATGTTTCTGCTCAATTGGATCAGTCTTCATCAAGCTGAATAATGTGTCATTTTCCTTTCGCTCCTATTAAATACCAATTTTCTGTATGTTCATACAATGAAGAAAAATCTAATCATCATTTCCAAGTTTTGTAGTTCGAATAATGCGTATTGAAATCTTGCCATTCCATTTTTTGTGCACGATCCTCACTTGAATATCCATCTCTTGGAAGGACTCACTAAGGATGGTGTCTATGAAGGGCATGCTCACTTTTCAACTTCTCCACCACTAATTTGCTTTTTCCAGTGTCAAATTACCCATTTCTCAATGGCACAATAAGCTTAGTTGTCCTAACATAAAATTCTCAAAGATATTTCTTCGTTAGATCATATGCCTATGTTAAAATAACTATTATGTTTTCTCCATTGATCAATTTATCATATATGTTGTTATATACAATAAAGTGCTAACTAGATGTTTATAATGTGTTTATTCAGTTTGGACTCATTATTGAGAAATATTTTGTTTGCTCAGTCATCACGCTTTACACAGATAATAGTGGTGAATATCAAGCCCTAAAGCCATTTCTCTCTCAAAATGGTATCTATACTCCCGAAGTTTAATGGCTTCTTTGAGCGCCATGTTGAGAGGGGTCTCACACTCCTTAGTAACACCTCCTTACCTTTCACCTTTTGATCCCATGAACAAATCCAAGCTTGTTATCAATACTCCCTTGGAGAAAATCTTTAGTCATTTGTTCTAATTATGCAGCAGCAACAGTAAAGGACAGAAACAAAGAAGAATTGAAAAAGAAATGCTAGAAAGATAACAAAGAAGGTTCCGTTCCAACATGAGAGAATGTCCCATCCCAATCTACAGGTGAAAAGCATGCCCAATCTGTCACAGCCAACTTGATTACTTCTACAGTGTCCACAAGCTTGAATCCTCAACATGGCTTTTTGGCTACCAAAATCTCTGCTTCCCTCTCTATCCATCCAAGGGATGGAAGGGCAAGTTCTTTTGTATCCCTTCTGATAAAGAATTGGGGCCTCACAATTACTAGCTCTTTATGGTTTAAAATTCTTGCCCATATGTAAAATCTTGTTTCACGATGAAGACTGCGATAAATTGTTGATGAGTATATTATGTTGTAAGGGGAGTATTTTTTGGAAATCGGCACTCCCCCCCCTCCCCCCCAGTATATACTTCAACGGGAACTACATGAGGGTAGATTGGAAATCTCTGGAAAAATGTAACCTCGAAAATTGAGGAATTCAAAATTCACGGGAAGGGAAATGAGGGAATGTCTAAAACTCTAGATTCAGTTAGATACAGTTTGAAGAAGTGTCTCCTAAGCCTTAAGAAGAAGAAGAAGACATATGAAGCTATTGATAGAAGATACTTCTTTGACCAAATAGGATCACCATACAGTTCCAATAGAACCTATGACCAAAAAATCCTCACGGAGGGAGATGAGGCTAAGTGGAGCAAAGAGGGTTTTCGATCAGATTGAAAATGAAAAGTATCAAGACCAATGAATTAGCCCCTGGCTTGCCTAGCTAAGTAGACAAAAGTCCCTATATCTTTTTTTATATCCAGCACTTTTAGCTATAATATTTCATGTCCTAAATCAAATTTATGAAGATTTACAAGTTGCTAATTAATTTGAACAAAAAGAAAAAGTAATAAAGCATTGGAGTGATCTGAATTGACTTAACTAGAAACATTGACTTGTTTTATATTGAACTTAGTAGCTCAGCAGGAAAGTTTGAGTCCTAATTGGAGAGATTCAATTCATTCTCAAGTAATGAACTTACTACAAAAGGGGCTCTCTTTGACCATTATTAGTTGGTAATGTTGTTCCCTATCTTTGTTTCTATCCATTCATATCACATTCTGTGAGAAAGTATGTTAGAATTTGGGTGTGATCCGAATTTCATGTTGAAATAATTGAAGTGCACGTCAAGGGGAATTCAGTTTGGAATGCTTTTGGAGTCTTATTCAAGTTGAAATTCTATTTTGAAGCTCTATTGGGAGTTTAGCTTGGAAAATGACTTAGAGATGAAGAAAATAACTTGAAGAGAAAGAAAAAGGAAGGGCAGAATGCCCGGCGCCGGTGTCCCTGTTTGGTGTTTTGCCCCAGGCGTCGGGGCGCCTAGAGGTAATGTCGCAGCGCCGCTTGTCTGATCCAGATTTTTGCGTTTTTCTCTCCTTTTTCGTTTTGTACTCGACTTTTGGTATCCTACTTTATCAACAACTCTACTAGGAGAGTTTAGATGTTCCCTATATGTTCTCTATAAATATTAAATTCTTATATATAATTTTATAGTGTGAAAAAAGTGATAACTAGCTTTTAGGATCATTGTAATACTTCTCTATTTTCATTATTTGTGGTGCAATAAAATCTCTTAATTCTTCTGTCATATTTTCTTGTCTTCTTTTATTTTTTTGCTTGTGATCAAATACTTCATTATTGTGCCATATAACTTCAACATCTCAATCTGGTGGTTAGTTTCATATCAAGTGGTATAGAGCAAAATGTGATCCTTGAATTCTCAACAATTAGTATCAGAGATTTTGGACATGATTAACACAACAAAGTTGTTGGAAAATCGAAGCTGATTGGGATATAATCCCTGTAAAGTTGTAAATTAGCTAATTAGTTGTCAATCTCTGTATTTCAGGAAAATAATTGTTAGGAGTTATTCTTTCCCTTAAAATCAGTGATTTATTTTCCTGAATTGAAGGATCTGTATATGCTGTGTAAATCCTATAAATATGTGATCAATGAAAGAGATTATGTATTCTCCAAAAACCTTTCTTTTCAAGTTAGTATCAGAGCAGGCAAATTGTTTGCCGAAATCTCTCCTTCTCCTTCTTCCTCTCATTCAATCCCTGCTCTTTTTGACACCGTGTGGGATACTTCAACCGAATCCACTATCGTTCCTCGACCCTCTTTGAACAATCCCGCCACCACTGACTCTGCAAAAATCAATACAGCCACCTCGGAATCCCACTCTGTCCAAATCACCACAATTCGCTTGAATGGTCACAATTTTCTGAGATGGTCTCAATCAGTCCGAATGTACATCAGAGGACGTGGAAAAATGGGCTACCTGACGGGTGAAAAGAAGGCTCCGGCAGTGGATGATCAGAACTATGCCACATGGGATGCTGAGAATTCCATGGTGATGATATGGCTTGTGAATTCTATGGAAGAAGATATCAGCTCTAATTACATGTGCTATCCAACGACACAAGAGCTTTGGGAGAATGTCAATCATATGTACTCTGATTTAGGGAATCGATCTCAGATCTTTGAGTTGACCCTCAGACTCGGTGAAATGCGATAGGGGAGGACGTCACAAAATACTTCAATTCATTGAAGCGAATCTGGCAAGATCTGGATCTCTTCAATACCTATGAATGGAAATCTGAGAATTCTATGGAAGAAGATATCAGCTCTAATTACATGTGCTATCCAACGACACAAGAGCTTTGGGAGAATGTCAATCAGATGTACTCTGATTTGGGGAATCGATCTCAGATCTTTGAGTTGACCCTCAGACTCGGTGAAATGCGATAGGGGAGGACGTCACAAAATACTTCAATTCATTGAGGCGAATTTGGCAAGATCTGGATCTCTTCAATACTTATGAATGGAAATCAGAACTATGCCACATGGGATGCTGAGAATTCCATGGTGATGACATGGCTTGTGAATTCTATGGAAGAAGATATCAGCTCTAATTACATGTGCTATCCAACGACACAAGAACTTTGGGAGAATGTCAATCAGATGTACTCTGATTTAGGGAATCGATCTCAGATCTTTGAGTTGACCCTCAGATTCTGTGAAATGCGATAGGGGAGGACGTCACAAAATACTTCAATTCATTGAAGCGAATCTGGCAAGATCTGGATCTCTTCAATACCTATGAATGGAAATCTGCCGAGGATGCACGCCATCATAAGAAGACCGTGGAGGATAATCGCATCTTCAAATTCTTGGCTGGCCTCAATGTCGAGTTTGATGAGGTGAGGGGGAGAACCATTGGAAGGCAACCCCTGCCTTCAATTGGTGAAGTATTTTCAGAAGTCAAAAGAGAGGAAAGTCGGAGGAATGTGATGTTGGGCAAGAAGGGACCTGGATTTGCTGTGGAAGGTTCTGCCCTGGTAACCAGGGGTGGAGGCTATAACAAAGCCACCAAATATCAGCGTAAACCTGATGAAAAGCCACGTGTTTGGTGTGATTTCTGCAACAAGCCTCGTCATACCCGTGAAACTTGTTCGAGAATCCATGAGAAACCTGC
>CAIGRB010157174.1:3481-36881 GCA_903798255.1 Fraxinus quadrangulata
AGTCTTTTCAGTTCCTAACATTTAGTTTTTTTTTTATTTGCATAATTGATACGTTTTACATAATCCCATCATTTTATTCTTTATTATTTTGCTCGATCCCTCCAAACCCAAAATAAGATTGAAAAAAAAAAGTGGTATTAATGTTGTGAATGATAATTACATCACTATTTTGTTATATAATAAAATAATTTATTCTTCATTATTTTGCGTCCCGTCCAAACCCAAAATAAAGGTTGAATAAAACGAAGGATTAATTTAGTGAATTATAATTGCTATAATTATTTTATTATATAATATAATATTTTTTATTGTATTTGATAGGAGTTGAACTCGTCGATTCAACCAATGGTTAGGAGTTGAACCTTTGACACATTGACCTAGTGACCTACATTTTCTGCTCGTGTCGAATTTGAAACTATGCTGAAAGGCGTTGTAACTTTAATATATATAAACGAGATTCAAGTTGTGATACAAGGTTAGTAAAAGAGTCCTCATTTACGGATACAAAATATTTTGGGTAGAAGAATTATCATGTATAAATTGATGAATTCCTCCTACTTGAAATAAATATAAACATTAGAAAATCTAGGATCTAATTTTGAGAAGACTATCTAAAATAAAATTATACAGAACTTAAAAATTTGTATGGTAATTAGCCATGTCAACGAACCGAACTGAGTCGAGCCGCGAGCTGAAACTCGAAGAGCTCGAACAAAACAGATCCGAGCTTTTTTGAGCCCAAGCTCGGTCAAAAAAATGAGGCTCAACCTGAACCTTAACGAGCCGAGCCGGCTCGATTTTTTTGCACTTATTGTGGCCCACGGGGGTTGTGGACATGGGTCTCAACGGCTCGGCCTTCAAATGTGGGCTACTATGTCTAAGCATGGATCAGAGTCATTATGGGCAAGTTCCAATGAACATTCATTATCTTCTCATTAATCCATTTAACATTCTAAATGGTAAATACTCTACCCCCTCATTATTTAAAAATTTAATGGTTAAAATAGTATATTTTTTGAAAAATATATGATTAAAAAAAGTAAAAATTTTAAATTTACGTATAATATTATTTTATTAAAAAATATGATTGATACGAAGAGAGAAAAAAAAATGAGTATATCATTTAGAAAACCCCTGACTAGTGGGTTAAAAAAAAAAAGTTGGTGATGAATAAAATGAGATGGTCCCATGTTTTATAAATAATTTTTAAAACGAGTAAAACCCCTGACTAGTGGGTTAAAAAAAAAACAAGAGTTGGTGATGAATAAAACGAGATGGTCCCATATTTTATTAATCATTTTTAAAATGAGTAAACCCCTGACTAGTGGGTTTGGGGAACATATTTTTGGTTCCTCGAAAACCCTCATTATTTTGCTATAACCAAAATATTGGAATTCTTGGTTGTGAAATGAGGAAGAGATTTCTAATAATTTGAACACATAAGAACATATTTTGATATAATGTGGAAATATTGTTGATCAAGCAAGTAAATGACTAGTAGTAGCCTCTTTTAATTTGGAGTGAGTCACGAACAAACTCGACTTGTTTTGCTACTACAAGTCAAAACTCATTCTATAATAGATTTCTCCTCTGATTTAAGGCAATTGGCTATATGAATAGCACCTGATCTCCTACTCATTCATTTGGAGCTAAAATCAATCTGTTAGGAACCTATAACTGTGAAGAAATTTTCTTGTCTGCAAGAGTATTTACTGGTTTCTTGCACATACTAAAATTCATACACCTTAACAAAATTTTCAATTGTTGACACCGTTGTTTAAGAACATCCACTTTTCTAAGTCGAAATTTTGCTTTTAAAAAAGGTAATTGAAGAGGATAAAATGAAGAGAAAAAAGTTGTTAAAACAGTAGAAAACCCCTTTTCTTCGTATTCGCGAAAGTCCTAAAAGCAACAGTGATGGACTTAAAGTATATTATAGCAGAAAAGCAAAAGACGATGATAAAATACACCAGAATTAATAAAAGATAAAGTTAAGACTGCTCGTTCCACTTTCTTCATTCCAAGTGCAGGAAAACAAACAGTTTTTGCTCAAGTTTGACATCAAATTTGACGTTTTTGCAGCTTCTTATGCATTGATTTTAATAACACTTTGAATAATCATAATCAATTGCTTATATTTTGACACATCTTGAGACGTCAAGCGTAACTCACACAAACAAAGAGTGTATAAGCAGTTTAATTCGAAAACAAAACACATACATACCTTAGCTGAATAAAAGATTTACTTATTACTATCTCATTCTACTTTCCCGGATCGTACTATCTAATTTATTTTACGAGAAATGACATCTAAGCATAGAGATGTACATTAAGTATGACAAGGAACAGAATAAGGAGCAAACCATAGATAACAGTGTGCAGCAACATGGAGGGTATACTAGTCTTCATATTCAAGAAATCGACCGGCCTATGCTTCCCGGGAAGCTGGAAGAGCAATCCGGGTGAGAGAAACGCGAAAAGTGCTGCTCCGATGAGCGGGGCCGCCCAATCGTTCATTCTACTTAACCTTCTCTTAAGCTTCTTCTGACAGGAGAAAGAAGATAGGAGTAGAGGACAAAGCTTATGAAAAAGGGGCTTTGGTGATTGGATGCTAAATAGTTTTATAACTTCAAATTGCTGTAGAGGGAGATTGAGAATCCCATAAAGTAAGAAGATGATAAATTATTATAGTCCTAATCCTTTAGCCTTTTCCTGTTTATTATTTGCTGTGTTGGTGTGCTTTTATGGTAAATATAATATATTTAATAAAATATCATCATTATTCAAAGTATGTTCGGTAAAATTTAAAATCGGATTAAAATTGAGAATTAATCGTTTTATTGACTTTTATGAGACGAGTGGAACCTAATAAACAAACAAGTCCTAAGCCTTCTTTTGATTCTCTATTATTCGATGCTGTTCAAAAATGGAGTCTGAGGTTGGCTCGTGGGCTTTGTACATGTTGGGACTTTTGGGCTTCCATTCCAAAAGGTTGTAAAATAATCTTGGTCCCCCATGCTCACTGATTGATTCGTTTAATAACAATATTAGGAATCTTTCGATATTCTAAGGATAGAATCAATTTGGAGCTTGTAATTGTGGATTTGTCGAATATCTTGGGTTGTAGTTAAAGCAACAAGAACATATTCTTCAGAGTAAATTTTAGTATTTGAAAAAAAAAAACTCCAAATTAAAGGGTTTCTTTTGTTCTTTTCAATAGAAGTTGAAAGAAAACATTTGATTGCTAGCTGACAGATGTCCTCGAATGAAAGTTTGGATTTTTTACGTCAACCGCAAAAGAAATGAGATAAGGTTTGTTTTGACTTTGGAAAGCTATTATTTCTAAGTATCATAATTATGTCGTAATTTGCACGGTAGCAACTTTAACACGTAATAAGTTTCAAACAGTAACGATCGAAACACAAGTCCCTATGTACTATGATTAAGGGGACTTACTCGGCAACATAATAAGGTCATTAGAAAAACAATCGTGATATATCTGCATCTTCTTTTACATTATTATTTATATTGTGTCGCGTACTAACTATAATTTATGAGTTTGACTTAAAATTATTTAGAAAAGGATGAATAGGTGAATAACCTGAAATTAAATTACTAATTAAAAGTAATAATTAACTTTTTAATTATTCTAGACTTTAGTCAATCAAATCAAATTAATCATATGTCGAATTGTCACAATAATAAATAAAATAGTAAATAATAAAAAATTTGTTGATGGAGAAAACTCTTAATTGAGTAAAAACTACGAGATCAAACTGTAATCTTCATTATAGACAATAAAAACTTACAATATAATCTAATTTAAAAACTCACTGATCTAATTCCTACAATATTCAAGATCCGGTGGAACGTGCTTCACTCACACCTGCTTCTGATCTTCTGGAATTGTTTATTTTCCATGGACCATCGAGAATACATTCTTCTTGTACTGTTCACGTGCTTCCGATTCAACCTCCCTCAATTCTCAACAATCTCTGAAAGTTGTTAAAAAGTACATTTTTAATTATATTTAGGAAGTGGATATTTTGGATTACATGATTTTGATTTTTTTTCAACTTGTGGTTGATTGATCTTAAGATGTAAAATTGTTAGTCGATCTCCAAATGATGTTACGAAGGTAGAAAATAATAATCCACCACCATTTTCACGAAATAGGGATTGTGTATTAAGAGGTATTTAGGTAATATATGATAAAACTCTTGAAAATCGTGAACTAACGACAATAGAACTGGGCGACAATGATTCTGTTATGGACGCTCGCACATCAACTCGGTGACATGTTAGATAAATCCGTCGACTCTTTCTTCATGTTCCATACTCGAACCTAAAGACTCCTAGTTCATCTTTACAACATCCCAAAAGACTTCTTAACATTTACAATTCTTTTGTAATAATCTTTTTATCTAAAGAATTGCCAATACAACTTAAAACCTAACAATCTCCCCCTTTAACATCTTGCATTCTAGTTTTCTTTTTAAACTCATCATTTTCCTTTTCAATTTTTGACATCTTATGTACATATTCTTCTCCATTAAGCGATCGAAATGACCACTATAACAAGTTTTGAGGCGATGACTCCAAATTATTTGACCAAGGGCATTAGATTATGAAAAACCCTTGTGAATTAATTGCTCGAGTCAAATATGTTTCGAAAAAGAGTATAAGATGAAATATTTTTTTTTCTTTGAAGGAATATACTATATTTTAGGTCTACTAAATGAAGGCCAAACCATGTTCAAGGTCGCCTTACCAACAGACAGTCATCCCAAATTTCACACATGCAGTCAAAACTCACTTACAAGATCATAGTGTGTGCATTACATATGGTACATGCAGAAACCTATATTAAGTACTCCACATAAACCTAAACAAAGTAAAGGAAAATATGCTACAACATATCAATTAAACTCATACTTGATCACAACACATATATTCAAGTAATTCATATGTCACACTGTTGTCCCATTTTTTTTATATTTTTCAATTTTTTTATTAAAAAACTACCTAAAAAACAAAACAAACATGAAATACATGTAATAATAAATGAATCATAACTTATTTAACCCAAACTTGTCTAGTGAAAAGCTTATTCCGAGTCAATTGTGTCATTAACTTCGTCACATGACTCACTTGATTAGAGAGGAAGTCAATCCGACCATCAAAATCTATCTCTAGTTAAATTCTTATTTCTATTTCTATTTCTATTCAGGAGTTTGTGACACCTAGGCTTTATATGCCCTAACTCGCCCCAATTGAAACAAGTAGGATAAACCTAGGTTCAAAATTATATGGTCGTTGATATCTATTCATAGGTTGGTATGTTTTACACTATCTAGTAGGCATCTATCCTACGCTACCCTTGTTCCTGAGTTCGGGATTAGGAACATACATAGGCTGGTTGGTGGCAGAGACGAAACTGATTTTGGAAGTATTATCCCTATTATGATTGGTCTGCTTATATCCTAAACATTCCATATTCCTAACATGCTTGTTCAACCTCAAAAGACTATCCAGTTTCTAAGATTCACTTAGGAAAGAATGAAGTTGAGTATTGGATTTCTTTAGGTTTCTAGTCACGGGGGTTTTAACATTGGTCTCTAAGTTTTCATTGACTAATTTTAACTCGCTAAGACTTTTATTTAGCATAGAAAGGTCATATATACGTCTCTCTTTCTAGCTCAAATGCATTAATCTTCTAAACATGGCTTCATTCACCTTCTTGATCTTAAACCTCTCCTTAAATAATTGTTGATAAGCCTCTCGAATCTCTTCCCCATCTTCCTCAGAGTGCTCACCATTATCTACTTCCTCAACATTCTCATTATCCTTTTTAGATTTTCTCCAAATCCTAGCAATGAAGGCAATAAACTTCTCACTCTCATCATGAGCGTACCTCTCACTTTGATTATCCGAGCTAGACTCGTCATTTGTGAGAGTTGCATTCATAGCTTTACCCTTATTTCTCTTACCGTTAGGACACTCACTTCTCTAGTGGCCAAATCATTTACACTTATGACTTCTTACAGTGTTAGATTCTTTCTAGACTCACTCGGGTTTTCTCTCTGTCTCTCTTTAGCCTTTTTCTCATTTATAAACATTTTTTTGAAAATTCTTAACAAAACAGACTATTTTCTCATCATTAAGTGATTTCGAATCAAAAGAATCATGATAATCATCACTAATAATGTTCAAGGACAAAGACTTATCCTTTTTAGGTTTAACTAATGTTAGCTCATAAGTCCGGAGAGATCCAACAAATTCTTCAACCTTAATAACATCTATGTCCTTACTTACTTCTATAGCCGTGATTTTAGGCAAAAAATTCTTAAGTAAAGATTTAAGGATTTTTTTGACAAACGTAGGCTCAGAAATTCTCTCACCTAGGTCGCGGTTAGAATTAACTATGTCATTCAAACTCCCATAGAAGTCATTGAAGGTAGACCATCATCATTTATCCTAATTTCTTCAAACATAGTAATCAACATCCGTTACTTAGAGTTCTTAACAGCTATAGTACCTTCATGTGTGGTCTGTAAAATATCGCAAACCTCTTTAGTAACCTCACACATAAACATTTACCTAAATTCTTGTGTTGACACAGCAATAAATAAAGCATATAAAGCCTTACTATTCCAATTACACTAATTTAAATTACTCCTTGACCAATTAGCTATAGGAGTGGGGGTGACGTCATTAACGGTGCTAGAAGGGGCAATCCAACCATTTACTATGCTCGACCAAATACGTTCATCCATGATTTCAGGAAGGTTTTCATTCTAAATTTCTAATAGGTGTAGTTACTGCCACCAAAATATAGCGAGACAGATAATGAACTACTTATCTAGAAAATTAGGGTCAAGAATCGAATTTAGTCTCTGATACCACTTGAAAGTTATGAGTTCGACCCTAAAATCACCTAGAGAGTAGTGAACAACGTGGAATTAAAATTACCAATTAAGAGTAACAATTCACTTTTTAATTATTCTAGACGTTTAGTCAATCAAGTCAAGTTAATCCTATGTTGAATTGCCATAATACTAAATAAAGTAGTAAATAATACAAAATTTGTTGATGGAGAAAACTCTTAAATGGGTAAAAATTTCGGGACCAAGCCAATAACCTCTACTATAGACAATAAGAATTTATATTATGATCCAACCTAGAAAATCTAGTATACTCGCTTATCTAATTCTTGCAATTTCCAAGACCCGTTGGAACGCGCTTCACTTACACATGCTCTTAATTTTTTGAAATTGCCTATTTCCCCGTGAATCACAAAGAACACCTTGTTCTTGTACTATTCATGTGCTTTTGGTCCAACCTCTTTTAATCTTCAACAATCTCTTAAAGCTTTTGAAAAATTACATTCCTAATTGTATTTAGGAAGTATGTGTTTTGGATTATATGATTTTGATATTTTCCCAACTTGTGGTTGATTGATTTCAAGATGTAGAATTGTTGGTCGATTTCCAAATGATGTTATGCGGGCAGAAAATAATGATCAACCACCCTTTTCACGAAGTAGGGCTGGGTATTTATAATATGGGGTATTTGGGTAATATTAGATAGATAAAACTCTTGAAAATTGTAAACTAAGATTTTTTGAAAAAACACTGTCACTTGAACGCTAGGCTAGCGACATGTATATCGCTCGAGCGACAGTAGAATGACAGTGATTCTATTTTGGACGCTGCAGTATCAGCTTGGTGATATGCTAGCATAAATCCAACGACTCTTTTTCCATGTTTTATACTCGAATCCAAAAACTTCTAATTCATCTATGCAATACCCCAAAAGACTTCTTGATTTTTACAACTCTTTTGTCATAATCTTTTTATCTTAAAAATTACGAGTACAACTTAAAACCTAACAGTAACATACTATTGGACAATTTTAGAAAAGAACACTTCCCTTGCCCACAATTTTTTGAAAACAAATGGCAAGTCAGCCATTGAATGTATGTATATCATTATTCTTAGAAAAATCATGACTGTATTAATCTCCTATGACACCTTACAAATGTCTAGGACCAAGTTAAACTCATCAAAAAACTACTCATGCAATTTTCAAGTTATTTACTTGAGAGGAACAAATTCCAAATTAATGTTTAGCTATGTGGAAAAATTTCCAACAACATACATTAATCAGTGAAGAACTGATAACATTCAATATCTATTACTCCCTCCATTTCATTTATATATGCTGACTTTCCTTTTTTTTTGGTCCAAATTATATAATCTTGTTTTTTTATTGAGAATGATTTGTTTTATTCGTTTACTAACACACCCTTATTTAATTTGCCTAATTTTAACCAATGTGAGAATTGCAATTAAATCATTCAATTTCTTTACTACTTCTAACAATAATTTACTACTAGTTGTTAATAAATAAATAAGGATAATTAGAAAAAATTTTGTCAAAAATTGATTTTTCAATAACATTAAATAAGATTTCTTAATCCGTTGAAAAACAAAACCAGCATATATAAATGTGACGGAGGGAATACTATTTTACCGACTCAATTGAGAACATATTTCATCAAAGTCAAATATAGATGATCCTAATTTATACAGGTAGTGGTACCTATTATACAAATATAAGGTACGATAAATTTAGAATGTGTAGTAACACACGATTAGTTTTCTTTTTTGAATACACCTTTAGATTACACTACTAACTTGGTTGTCAAAGTGTTCTAGACGAGAAATTAAATTAGTGTCAAGCTAATTTTGACCATCTATATAATTGATAATAAACTTAGAACATGACGATATAATGCTAAATAGTGGACAAATACACATTTATATCAAGAAAGTTGTGCATTAAACTTGGTTTATATGATTATATGAAATCAAGAACTCTAAAAGATTGATGTTTTTCCCCTAATATTGGAGTTTGGTAAATATGGTAAACATATTAACTATTTCTATATATTTTAGAATGTTCCTTGACCATTGACAAAAAACCAATTTTTACCAAAAAGTTATAAAGAATAAGAAAAGGAAAAAAAAAAGTTTTAAAGATGAAAAATTCTTAATTTAATCTAGTTGCGTAGCACATCTTCTCTTCTCCTACGATGCACATTTGCATATTTGCTGCTATACGAGTGACAGTGGCCCGGGTTAGAGTTATTCTGGGCCACTGCCCACGGTCCCAATTAAGTGGCAGGCATTAGCCTCTTTTAGGCATGTATGGCTCAAGTACACACGTGGCCTAATTTGTTGCTACAAGTCAAAGCCATTCGAAAATAGATTTCTTCGCCGACTTAGACAGCACCTCAGCGCTATGAATAGCTCAAGGTCACGAAACCTGGTTCGCTTCCCTATTTGTTATTAAAGATAATAATTAAGATATATATAGTGTAAATAATTTATCTTTTATCTCTACTAGTAGTTATCTTTATCTATACCAGTAGTTGGCCATTATTGTAGTTATCCTCATTTGCAGTTCACATTGTAGAGAACTCACGTAAACACTAAAAATAGAACATCAAATAATTATAAAAAGTGGTGCTTCTCACTATTGTCTTTATTTTATGGTAATAGAGTTTCGATCCAACAAAAAAACAATCTAGGAAAAGATCTTCTCAATGCTCTAACGTCCACATTGAATATGGACCGAGCTATCTCACGACGTTCTGAATCCAGCTCACGAACCGCTTTAATGGGCAAACAGAAGTTTACAACTAATACAATACCAACATTTGTTTCCACCGTTCCCCTCTCAAATTGTGTCGGAACACTACAAGAAATATGATTTTTGCCAACCCAAAGACTGGTCGCTAAATGTCAAATATCAGTCGGTATTTCAAATTCCCGACTACAAAATCTTGGTCAGCAGCTGGTCGCCAAAAGCCAGCCTGCAAAAGTTTTTACCGACGATAATACATATTAGTCGGAAGATATATAGAATTTTACTTGCCAACAAGAACTTGGTCGAGAACGATACAGCTTTTTTTTTACCATAATTTGGGTCGGTAAAGGTTTAAAACGAAGTTGGTAAAAATATAGGCCAACTACGTGTTTTGGTCAGGAAAAATATACCTTTGCCAACCAAGGAATTGAAGTCGGGTAAAACAAGCTGGCCATATTGGGTTAGAAGTCGGAGAAAATATAGGCTGGTCACAGTAGTTGGTCGGGGAAAAATATACGTTTGCCGACCGAGTAAACATTGGCGGGCTATATTAGGTTAGTCAGGAATAATCTCCAATTTGCCGACCAAGAAAATGTGATCTAGTGGATTTGACCCTGTGCAATCCACATTTCCTAACTATGATTTCAATCAACCAATGTGCAATAATCAAAATACAAAAAATAGATTCAAAGCCCAATTCAAACCGTCCAATTTGCCGACCAAGAAATGCGATCTAGTGGATTTGACCCTCCTGTGATTTAAATCAACAAATGTGCAATAATCAAAATAACAAAAATAGATTCAAAGCCCAATTCAAACACGGTGCATAACAAAAATCAAAATCAAGATATATCCGAAATCACAACGTAGTAGTCACAATACATAAGCCTCTAGCAAAGTACATGCAAGGCAAAATAATGTATTACCATTTACAAGACAATTTTGTTCCAAAGTGGTTAACTACGTACATAGATGTAGTCCAAGACATTATCGTAGGCAACAAAAAAGAATAGTCAATTTCCAAAAAATGAGAAGACTAGTGATACAAAAACATAGGCAATAATAGAACTGAATCGCATTCTCCAATAGCAGTGAGTTGTACTCCTTGACTCTCATTCTCGTCTCCCTCAGCATGTGCCTCTTGTGGTCTGTATGCCTACTATCTCCTTATGCATGACAATATGAAAGTATTAATATTGTATTTAAAAGTTAACTTAGAAATTAAATATAAATCTCTTATTCGGGACTTAACATAGAAGTCTCTATCGATGTCAACATTAATAATCAAATATGACTTCATCTGGTTCAAGTTTTGGTACCACCCATTTAGCCTTCCCTTTCAAATTCATGCACCAATTTATAAAAGTTAAAATCAAGGACCTCATTCCACACCACCAGTTCATATTTCCTTTCCTTTGTAAAAAAAAAAAATTCTAGTGCCGCATTCATATGACGTTGTTAGATATTTACTAACACTATGAAGTAGGTAGAAACAGCAGAATATGTAATTTATGGCGCTGAATATTGAAAAAGGAAGAGAAAAATGAAATCACTAATTAAAATGCGTTGGTATTGTACAAGCACAAGAGAATTACAGTTCAGAGAAACAACATGCATGGAAAAATATATCCTATTTCAGATACAAACCTTCTAATATTAGGACCCGTAGGTCACCCATCAGTGTCTTTATACATGATTTCCAGCTTCCTTATGAGTGGCACTACATGTAATAAACAAAAAAATAGAATTAAGAACTCAATTAGAAACTTCAAAGCCTTACAATGATCACAAAATGAAATTACCATTTACTATAACAATCATGCTACATGTACACTCTTTCACATGATAACATCTACACTCTTGATTTTGAATTCAATCACATCATTGCATAGATTTCCTCCACGTAGAAGAGAATGTCATCCAAGTGGTATGGAAAGGAAGAATGTACATATAGAATTATTCTTACTATAAATAGTAGGGATGTTGATCACTATCATTGTGTAAAATAAATTCTATCTCCGTATCAGATTTTTCGAAATCATTCACAACCTCAAATTGGAGGTCCTCTTCCATGTCAAATTCATCAATATTTTTCACATCTACTTGTTCAAGTGGAACATCAATGTGAACATATGGTCAAGTCATCTTCTTCAACCAAAAGTCGTATATCTTTAGACGAGCTCTCTTGTTGGACAACATTAGAAGTGTTAATCTCATCATCATCATTACACGGTATGTCACCACAGTTGATTAAAATATTATTATTTTTAGTTTATTATAATTTGATAGTCTAAAGTAATAATTTTTAATACTTATTGCATCATATATATAAATAATTAAATAATAAATAGAAATCAGATTGACATTAAATTCATACATGTTTCTTAATAACACAAGTTCAAAAAGTAAAAACGAAATTAATTACATCATTCATTTTGAACATCTGTCTCCATCATTCGCAAATACTATCGCCTCAAACTCCGATTCGTCTAGAGACAAATTAGCAACTTCAAGCACACCAACATCTTCAAATGCATCTCCACCGATATGTGCACTCCTCCTTGACAAGAGACGAAAATTGCTATGGACGAAAACTAAATCTTCTGCGCATTTTGGAGTTAGTTCCGTTTAAGAGAGTGCAAAAAGGAATAAGTACTCCAATTTCACTCACAACAAGATGGTTGCCCCCAATAAATTCAAGGCATAACTTTGAAGCATATGTGTACAAGCACCATAAATAACCCACAAAGTCTCAGGTCCAAACGGTAACGATCATGGATAGATTCACTAAAGTCGTCTTCCATAGTTGAGAATTTGGCATACTCCTTATTCACCATATTACGCTCTTCATTTGACAAGTACCTCTTAAAACATTTTATTCTTTCTCTTGAAATCTCTATGTAGAGCAAGTCGAAGGGGATCCTCATTAAGCCATTCCTCGCTATATTTACCTAAACAAGAAAAAAAAGACAATTCATTAAACAACTAACTAAAAATATTAAACATTATGAAAATGTAAATAAACAATAAATGTGTGAACTAGACTTAAAAATTATCTTAGATTTAGAGAATGAGACAAGCAATGAAGTGGTGTTATTTTTCTTCCAACTATTTACAAGTATTCGATGAACAACATTGTAGAATGATGATTCCTCTTCTTGAGCTTTTTTCTCATGCCTATAAATTATTCCACTCATTTTCTCAATCATTGAATCCCACATATCGTAAACCAAGCCAAGACTAGGTTTATCTGTATCACAAAATCTAAACATATCATAAATTGGAGAAGTGAAGGAAAGAACATAACTTATAGAGTCCCACTAAAGATCATCAAGCACTTTCAATTTCACAAAACTTGTCTTTGTGTCATCTTCTCGATAAAATGACAATTTTTCACTAATAACCAAAGCTCAAAGACCACGTTGGATAAGCTTAAATCTTTTGAACGTGACAATAATATAAGCAAATCGTGTCTCCTCTATTGAAAGCAACTTCAAAGGCACAAATTCATTAAACATTGCTAGTCTTGTATAATGGTTCATGATAAAAACATTTTTTACATTCATTACATCATAATGAAGATTGGTAAACCAATTGCATTCTCATATATGATCAAATTATTTTCAACATTAAAAATGTTCCTCAAAGAAAGATTTAGTGTGTATACAACACATGATGTCCAAAAAATACTCCAATTCAATTATTTGTCTTCCACCTTTGCTATTTGAAGCATTATCGGTTATTACTTGAATCACTTTTTCATAATAGTAAAAAGCAAAACATATGGGAACTCACCATTAGTAGGGATGAATCCCTCATCACTCCCTGGCTTGGGAAAGGACTTCAATACTTCATCGAAATCAAAATCCATATCTATATGTGGACAATTGAGGCCAACAAATTAAGAAGTTATATCAACATGAACATAAATGCAATTATAAGTAAAATGACCTACCAGTAGGACGACCGATCCCCACTAGCAACATATTCCTCATCGTCAACATTGACCCTAGGTCGAGCACAAGGGGTGGAATTTTGGAAAGTTGTTTAATTTGTCCCTTTAAAAGAAGGGTGATTTTGACCTAACTATTGAAAAGGCGAATTAGGGGATGTTTCCAACGGTTATTGAAGGAGAATTGACCCTCATTGGGTCGAGCGAAGAAGAACCGGGATTTTCACCCACTGTTAGAATTTTTAAACTTAAGAAAGCTCAATGGGACCCTAGTGGTGAAGTAGACAAAGGCATTGCACTGAACAAGCTCGTGCATTTCAAAGACACACCTAAAGAGGTCCATTGAAAGTGAGATTCTCTTACTAAGGCAAACAAACAAGAAATACAGCGCTTTTCTCCACACATTGAGATTAATCTGGCTAGGGGTGAGGTGAAACTCGTTGAATAACGAAATGAAGAAGGGATGAATAGAAAATCGAAAACCACCATCCACAATATCTTTGTAAAGGAGACCTCGTAAGGATCGGTTTCGGGAAGCATTTCGTTGGGCCTAGGGACTCTATAAACATAACGATCCACTCGTTCATATTTTTTGAGTGATTTTTCTAACTTGGATGTAGAGTTGTATAGACTACAACATTGTGAAATATCAAGAATCACTTCCTTCCCCGCAGCATCCGCTCTATTTCTAAATTTTGACTCAAGGACTTGGTAGAACCAATATGTTTTTTGGGGGAACTCGGTTGAAAAGAATGACACTCGTTCGGATGGGACGGACTATCAAAATCATTAAAAATTTGAAAATTGTGGACAACGATACCAACTTCGCCGGTCGATGGGTTTAAAACCCGCCAGTAGCGACCAGCCTCTTCGCTGGTCGACGTACGTCGACCGGTGAGGTCGGGGACGGTATCGGTCGACCCATCCGACGTGGGGCCGATCGAGTTATGCACTCCCTCACTGTCACTCTTATCGGAGGAAGAAGAAATAAAAGTCTTATACATGAAGGATCGATATAATCAAAATGATTGGAAATAAAAGAAAAACTAAGAGGAGGAGATGTGAGAGTACCTTGGAAGAGGAGAAAGAGGTTGAAGATGTTTGCGAGAGAAGAAGGAGCAAATGAATGCCACCACCCTTTAAATAGTCGTGAGAATTTTGAAAAATTTTGAATTTTTTAGGGGGGAAATTTCTCCTCCAAGAATTCAAACCAATTATGAAGTATCACTTGTGCAATATAGATTCGTTTAAATGGAATGATGACACGTACAACATCGAACCATTTTAAAAAAATGTTAGTTAACCAGCTCGAGAAAACTACCTATTATCGATAGATATCGACAAGAGGCAAAGGGGCTAGTAATACGAGATGACATTAATAATTATTCAAGTGAGCAATTGATATCGGGACCACCCAAGATACACCCCACATCAACCGCGTACGACTGTCGACCCGGTGAGGCTGTCAACCCCCGCAGGGTCACTTACCACCATGAGGCCATCGACCCTAATCGCGTACAACCGTCTACCCGCTGAGACCGTCGACCCCCATAGAGCCACCTATCACCATGAGGCCATCAACCCCCGTGAGGCTCTCTACGTTCACATATGCCGTCTACCACCATGAGGCCGTCGACCCACCTTGAGGCCCTTTACGTCCACATAGGTTGCCTACCACCGTGAGGCCAACGTCACCCCTAACCATACAAATGGCAATGAGATGAGCGAAAACCACACCACAGAGAACGTGTGTATCACCAACCATTGGATAATTGGGGATCACCACTCTAGAACGTGGGGGAAGTGGATGAGGCATACGTGGGACACGTGGCACAACTACTCAGGAGACGGGGGCATGTCATCATGTGCCTATAAATACCCCCAAAGAGAGAAAATGTAGTTCTCTTGGAACCTGAACTGTTTGAACTCTCAATATACTTTTCTCATACTTTCCTTAAGCACTTACTGATTCTCACACCGGAGGTACAATGGGGAAGAAAGCCCCAACCTCATTTTGCAGGTAACATTCGTTGATTGGAGTAGTCGGAACACTCCACACGTCATCAATATTGTGGAGGTAAATTTTGTGATTATTTCAGTAATAGTCTTGGCAAAAAGTGAAAAAAAATTTGTCGTGTTGCTAAGCTTCTCTCTAAAAGTTCCCAATGAACACACCAAATAAATATCACCAAAAAATTTAACCAAATGCAAGCTCAAAATAGGGATAAAGCATGTGCATAGAACAGAAGATATACTACAAGCCTGAGTAAGCTTTGGACACTAAGGGTGTGTTTGACACCCATTTTGGAAAAGAATAAATTCTGAAATAGTGATTGACGTGAAAAATCTGTGGTTAAAAAGTAAAAAATAATTTTTGGGTTTATATGTAATATTATTTTATTGATAGAATGTGTGATTGAAATGAAAAAAGAAAAAAAAAATGAGAAAGAGAATAAATGTCAAACAGGGGCTAAATAAGGAGATCTAGATAACTTGTGAGTTGGACTTTTATAGTGGAAACTTGAAGGCCGTGACACTAAAAAAATAGGGAGAATCTTCCAATGTTTAATTATTTGTTTTGTGTTCATATGATTCAACTGGACTTGGGAAGGAAAGTAATGAGTGAACTGGTAGTAACCTTAACAAATAACATATCAGGAGAGAATAAACATTATATTGGGCGTATGATAAAATTTGACCCTTAATGATAGGATCAACCTAACTTGAGAATTTGGCCCCTGTTTGGGCGTGTTTAAAACCAGATTTTGAACCATTGAAAAATCAATGAAGAGAATATTTTATATAAAACCGGCTGACAAATATTCAGACAATTGCAGCAGCATTTACATCCTACTTCCCAAATTTTTCCTTACTTTTGCACACCTCAACTACCCAATGGTCAAACATGAGGCAGACAGAGATTCTGCAAATTCAAACCATATTGTTAAGGGTTAAAATGGTCAATAAAAGTTGTTGAAATGAAGTGAAGATAGCACACGCCACCTAAGTGGGCCCGGTTGATGTGACCAAAGAAATGAACCTGTCCATCTTCTAAATTTCACTTGTTTGAGCAATATTATTTTGAAATAATATATTTTGAAATAATAGATTGATGAAAAATATGTAATTAAAAATAAAATTATTGATATAATAAAAAATATTATTTTATTGAAGAATGTGTGGTTGAAAATGAGTAGAAGAATGATGGTGTGTTTGAGCCACATTATTTTGGAAGAATGTATTCTAGAATAGTAGATTGATGGAGAATTTGTGGTTGAAAAAGAAGGAAAAGTTATTGATGTGATGGAAAATATTATTTTATTGAAAATTGTGTGGTTGAAAATAAGTAGAATAATGAGAATGAAAAGTATTCTAGAATAGTAGATTGATGAAGAATTTATGATTGAAAAAGAAGGAAAAATTATTGATGTGATGAAAAATATTATTCTATTAAAAATGTGTGATTGAAAATGAGTAGAAGAATGAAAATGAAAATTTTAATGTGTACCAAATAAAGATGGAGAGTGAAAATTTTAATGTGAGTCAAACACGAGGCAAATATCGAAATTTTACAGTTAAGCATGCCCAGACAGGGTCAGTCTTTTATGCAATCTTGAGTAGACCTAGGTGGTGATTTGATTTGACTATATACACACAAGTCGAATATATAAGTTAAAAGGCTCTTTTAGTGGCTTTGTTTGGAAGCTTGTTATGAATTGACTGTACAGTTTTAAACTTGAGGCAAATATAGTAAGCTATGTAACAAAATGAGTAATTATTTTTCATGTGCTTTTGAATTAGAATGGTTGAGTAGATAATTTTACTCAAAACTAGTGAAAGTGTGTGTTGGAGTGTTTGATTATTGTATTTTTACACACTTATCTGGGGGTTAAAATTTGCTTGATATTGATTATTGGGGGATTTTTCTTAATTTAATGTATATATTATTTTTTATAGGTAAAAAATCCGGACTTGAATGTGAATTGAGCATAAAGGAAGAGATTGAGAGCTTAAAAGATGAGCTACCGGGACGTTGAATACTCGATTGGAAGTATTGGAATTGTTGATTGGATGAGTTCACAAGTTGTGGGGACCAAATACGACATATGGAGAGTTTGGGGATAGTGGACGAAATAATAAATTAGGGATCAATTGGAACATTATCAAAACTTGGCGGACCAAATTTGAAGAAATTAAAAGTTGAAGAATTAAAGTGATAAAACTCCGTTGGATAGTTAGATTTTTCAAATAATTCAATTTGGGATGCTTAAAGAAATAATGAATATTAATAATCGAGGAAGGGGGTAGAATAGAAAATGCAGATCCAGGACAAAAATACAAGAACAAGATATTTAATTGAGATACAGTACTTCAATTTAAAATACTATGGAACTGGATTTTCCACGCATTTTTCTGAGTTGGTACCACATTTGGCATTGATTACTCTAAAGCTGTAGATGCATGATTTCAAATTTAAACTCGATCGGGCTACATTATAAGATTTTGTCTCAATTCTTATAATCTGGAATGATAGATTTCACAATTCCATCCATGTGTGATGTTCATGAGTAGGGTTGTATATTGATCTGATATGGATCGAATCTGACTAAACCCAATCCGATAAAAATAATTCATGGATTCGATTCAATTCGATAATCTAAAAGATATTTGATTGTTAAATTCATAATCGATTTGCTACATTATCGGATATTCGATCTGAAACATTTTACACATTCTTTTTTTATTGGAAAGAGTGGATTCTTTATTTCAATACTTTATTATGGCCCTTGTTTGAGCCTCATTTTGTGGGTAAAAAAAAAAATACATTTTAGAATAGTGATTTTGGAGGAATATGTGGTTAAAAAAAAAGGAAAAATTTTCGATTTATGTATAAAATTATTTTAATAAAGAACGTGTGATTGAAAATAAATTTTGTAGAAATGATTTTTTGAAAAAATAGGGCTCAAACAAGCCCATAATATATATTAATTTTATATTGAGATTTGATTATGTTTTAACATTCTTCATTAATAGAAGTCAAAGTATAATACAAATTTCAAAATGAAAAAAATTATGTGTAATATATAAAAGGGATAATTGCAACAAAATCACTAAATCTTTAAAATACCAGCAGACTTTTTTCAAATCTTTCAATCATTACAAGTATCACCTATAACATTTTCAACCGTTGTATGTAAGGTCATTTTGGACGGTTTCCATCCAAAAAGTCGTCAGTTGACCACTAAAATTGAAATTGACTACTTTTTTTTTTATAATTTCAAAAGGGTAAAATAATAATTCTATATTCATCACATCAAACAATTAAAATAATTTCAACTATTGAAATGTTTGACAAAAATCTGCTAGTATTTTAAAGGTTTGGGACTTTTACTGCAATTATCCCTATATAAAATATATAATATTTTTATAACAAATCGGATTGTTATTGGATCGACCTATATCTATATTTGCTCCATTTAGTTAATGGGTTATCGGATTCATATTTTGATCGGATTATCGGACTGGACCTTGAATCCATCTCTTATTAATTTTATCGAATTTGTATCAAAATCCAATCCATTAACGATCGTTTATGGGTACACCTCTTCATATGATACTTCACTACCAATCATTGGAACCAATCAACGGTTCCGATCAATCACAATCTTTCGCGAACCAACCGTCTATTAAATTGCCATGCAAACATACATATATGCACGAACTACAACTTGCCAACACGTTGGATTGCATGCATCAACGTGTAAGCCCCGCGAGGTTGGGCTCGACCCAAGTCCAAGTAATCAATACGGGCGAGGTGTATGCACCACCGTCGCGGTTCCCTTGCGGATAGCCTTGGGCCATTATGGCAAGCCAACGCTGGTTTAAGATGTGGCTAAGGGAGTTGGCACATATTTACAATTTCAGGAATTTGACTCCTTTAGAAACTAGTCCACTTTTTGTTTATTTTTCAATTTGCTCATTAATATCTTTTTAGCAAGGCGGTTTAGCGACATATTCTAACCCACGGTTAGTGCGAGCGTGCCACCACAGATACAATTGAGCTTGACGCAAATTGATTGTAGAGACGGATCGACATATAACATGATTTATCACATATGGGTTCGTGCTTATGATATTCGACATATTTTGACATCTCTCGTTTAATCTGATCTTAATTATTTTTTGCAGACAAACGCAAATGATGACAGATCTTTACGGTTGAGCTCGACTTGGTGGAATAGAGGCGGGCTTGCCCATCAAGGGTTAGATTTTCCAATGTTTTAGAACCCAGATCCACCTGACCGGTTCAATTGAGAAAATCGAGAATCGGAGCCAAAACCGTCCAGTTAGACTTATAAAACCTCTAATTAAAAATCCGTCACAAAACTCGTTAAACCGACCAATTTTTGGAAAATCCGTGACCTGTTCAGGTTCAACTTATGTAAATGTATATGTTTTTAAATTTTTAAATTTATGTAAATGCATATTTTTCAATTTTTTTTAAATCTTCGGTTTGACATCTTTTGACCCTGTACCATTTCTCTTTTCGTGGTTGATTTTTAAAACATTGGGATTTTCACTTGTCCAACAACCCTACATTTTTTGACAGCTTGAGTTGATGTTAATTATCTATTTCACTGCATTATAATTTGATGTTTTCGTGTAAGGAACAACAGTTAATCGATATAAAACATGCATAATCCAAGAGAAGACAAAGTATCCGAAAAAACCAATTTATTATATAAGAAGGGAATACAGAAAGAACTTTGATTTGAAGTAATTTCTTGTATTCTTGAACATATAATCAACCAGCATGTATATGCACTCCAATTGCAACGATTAAGATAGTGTATATACAAAAATACAAGATCGCATGAACCAGAATGGAAATCCCACTTGTATACATGTTGCCAAATTCGATCACCCTAGTCCTCGCCGGCAACTGGAAGAGCAGCCCTGGTGATAGAAGGATGAACATAACTACCGCCACCACCACCGGTCCCCAGTCAGCACCCATTAACGTCCGTAGATAGGAACAAACTTGATAAATACTGATAACTCTCGGATACAATATTAGAACAAAACCTTCTCTCTCTCTCTTATCTTATTTGAAACCAACAGGCTCCTATCAATCTCTCTGTTTCTTTGACTTGTGCTGAATGTTTTCTGGAAAATATGATGGGGGTATGTATGGAGGTGATTTTCTTAGTGAAGAAGGTGTGGAGATACTAAACTTAAGGAGACAAAAGAGAAAGTGGGATTAAAAGAAGGGAAAAGCATATTATCGTAGTGGGATTTGCTTTAGAAACAATAAGCTTCCAAATAATGATAAACATTAGGTTTCTTTTTTACATTGCTTTAAGAAATTTATTGTGAAGGGTCTGGAAGTTTATTTAAAGGGAGCAGGAAAAAGCAAGTGGGTGCATGTGTAAAGTTAAGAGAATAAAAGTTTTTTGAAGGGTTGGACCAATGCTTGCTTCTTGGAGACTACTTTTCTAGGTTGATTCAATGCATAGCTTGGAGACTAAGAATATTCATATAATTGTATATATAAAGCTATAGTTATGTATAGTTTATTTATACTCTTGATCAAAATTAGATGAAAAGTTCATGGATAAGTAGTCAAACCTAGAGATATGACCAGCTAAAAAAAATTAAGAAGAAGAAGAAGAAAAGCATAGTAAAGGATGATATTTACAAAGGGATGTAGTTTTGTCAGGTTTGAGTCCAGTCTTAATTAAGTGTTTGTATTATCTTTTTGTTTCGCCATTAATAAAACGTGCCACCTTTAGTTTTTCGAAAAGAAAAGCAAAGGGATGTATTTTTGGTTTTTTTTTATTAGCCATTCATTTTAATTTTCTCGTTCTTCTAGAGATAGGAGTAGTAAAAGAAGGAAAGAAAAAGAAAAGAGACTCGACTATTGAATATTTCCAAACCATTTGGTTTCCACTTCTTAGTACATGGGGGCAATAGCATTGGACCACTAATCAAATAGGAAGCAAAGAGACTCGACTAATGAATTCTTTAAACACTGTTATTGTTATGGACAACATCTTTGAATTCGTTTCATAATTTATGGAAAAAAAAATGGAACTCTATTTTGTAATTTAAATAAATTATAATGTCCAAGTGTGTAACAATATTTGGACCATGAATTGATTAAGATTTGTCAAGGCTAAGTATAATTTTTCATAAATGAACTAAATTTTAATTGCGTGAGAGGTCTATTCATTATCACATTTATATTATAAATTCGTTTTATCGATAATCTCATGATAGTTTATGTCCAAAACTTTTTAATATAAAGTCGAAAGACTTATTTGCATCTCGTCTTTTTAATTAATAAAAAAAATACAAAGTTAAGGCTAAATGTTTGCCTGTAGTTTTAAAGCTCTTTAACAGTATTTTTTAGACAAAAATCGTTATTAAGGGAAAGATTTACTAATAAAAGAAAGATTAAAGATATGAATATGCTGAAAAAAAGTTTAAATATAAACGTCACAATGAATAAATGCTAGGAATCTTTAATTTAATTAAAATATGGTGTGCTTATAAAAGTGGCAGCGTCTTATTGTCAATTAAATAATTCAATTTTCATAATGGGCATGATCCAAATTACTCAGTTTAAGACCATTGTCCATTGGTTTGTTAAGCTTAAGCCAGAAATGGAGTATTATCTCATTAAAAGATGAAAAATTGAATTTTTTTAACCATACTACTAGTTTTTGTTGACCTCAAAAAATTTACCTCCCACATGACCAACAATTTACTATTTCAGGTAGATATATTTTTGCACACTTAGAACACACTATTAGTTACCCGTGGCCTTTTCCGGTGATGATGGAAACTGCTGCGAGCACTTTGATAATCAAGTTAGTCCATGATATGCAAATAAAAGGCCATTATCGTAATTGGAACCACCAGAATCTTTATAAAAGGGCAAAGGAGAAAACAAAGTATAGATTTTGTGTGTGGATTTGCATTACCTTCAAAATGATGATTTGATTATGCATAAATCAAAACCAAATTAAAGAGAAAAAGGNATGATTTGATTATGCATAAATCAAAACCAAATTAAAGAGAAAAAGGAGAATTTAATGAACAAACGGGATATGGCCAAAGAATTAAAGCAAATTTACGTGGATTGAGGAAATATGATTGCAGCATGAATTGAGTGTGGTGGGACCAAATTCTTTAGGCAACTTATGGGAGAATTATATGAAAAAAATTCACATGTTACCGAATTGGTTTTGATACACGTGATAAATGATAAAAAAAATTACTACATTCATTAAACTTTGAAAAAATTAAACTGTCGTGCTGATAACGTGTTATAAAATAAAAATAATATAATAAAAAGAGAAGAAAATATAAGAGTTAAAACTCAATTATGTATTTTATTGAGAATCAAGACTAGTATTTATAGGATCTAAAATAATAGTTCCAATCGGAATAAAATAGATTTTCTGAACTAGATGGAGAGGCAAGTGGCCTCATCTACTAGCCAAAGTGTTACCTTCTAGATATCAATCAATCAATCTCTAAGTGGGGGGACATTTAACGCCCCCGACAAGTAGATTCATAACTTGACTCTTTTCACGTTTGCTGCACAAACGTCACATCAATCAATCATATAAATATTTTATTTTAGATAAATCTTTGTATAAAAGATTTCCTAGCTAATGAAGATGAGATGGTGTGATAATATTTCAATAGTAGGTGTTGTTCCTCCTCATACCACTTCGGCGTACATCACTTCGACTCATATCACTTCGGCTCCTTGATCGAATGGCGGACATATGTATGGACCCTTTCACCTCAGCACTTCGATGCTTCACTGTGTGTGGGGTGACTTGGAGTTCGAGCTTTGTTGGTTGCCACGGTAAGATATCGAGTCTCTATAGCCCGTCGTGACATGTACCCCATACATTTTTTTATATACAAGTCAAGAATAACGTCTGTTGCATGTAGTATTCATAATTGTATGTTTTGAATCTCCTTTTTTTGGTTAATATTTGTAAATAATTATAGTTGAAGTTGCAGAAATAAAATTACGTTTAAAACTTATTCGTTAAAAGAAGAAAATGAATTTTGCAACTGTAAAAAAAAAAAAAAAAAAATTCTTAACAACCCTACACAAAATCGTACAATTTCTATAGTAAATATACGTATGCATAGTTTAAGCCATAAATTGTATACCCTCTAAACGTAATTAAACAAATTATAGTTTTAAATCCGTTTTCCTTTCTCTATTTTTGCATACGCCAAGTTGAAAGTGATGCAATCTTCATGTTTGGATAACAGAAATCAACTTGCAAAAATAATAAAAATACAGAAATTATTAGATATACATATATTATCTAACCAATTAACAAAAGAAAGTGCAACCACAATAAAATACTCGAAAACTCATCACATTACATACTTCTTGAATGTGAACATTGTGCTTAATAGTGTCCTTATAGTTAGCGAAGGATTTTTTTTTAATAATGCTACTTTATGAGGGTGTTTGGTGTGTATTAAAATTAGATTTTTAATGGATTGTGATAGACGTCTTTGAAATGTGTGGTTGAAAAGATGAGGGACCCATGAAAGATGTGGTTAATATTGATTGTTTGACTTTAACTTAGATTAAAATCAGATTTTAATCCGGTCCAAACATGACTTATATATAAAGTAGGGACTAATAAAATATGTGAATATAAAGTAGAGACTAATTAAAGTAGGGAATATAAACACACTTTACAAACATTATCATTTAATGGGCACCACCAAAAAAAAAAATAAAGAGAGAGAGAGACTCCATCGACCAAAGATTCAGCGACCAATCGAAAATGGTAGCTAAAAGTTATGAACACCAACCAAACATTGGTTGGTAGAGGTTTTGGTCTGAAATTTTTTGTTATGCTCTTCAACGACCATTTCGTGGTCGCTGGTGGATGATTCAGCAACCATCATTAAAATGGTCGCTAAAACACTTTGAGAGATGAGTCCTGCGCATTTTTTGGGTATATGATATTCCTTCATGATGGAGTCTTCAGCATAATATGGTCACTAGAACACTTGGGGTACAAGTCCCGCCAAGTATTTTTGTTGCTTTAGCTACCAACCATGTGGTCGCTGAATATGATATTCCTTCAGCGACCATTTCGTGGTCGCAAGTGGAGACTCTTCAGCAACCAATTTAATTTGGTCGTTGGAACACTTGGGGGTACAAGTCCCGCCAAGTATTTCAGTTGCTTTAGCGACCAACTATGTGGTCGCTGAGTATGATATTCCTTCAGCAACCATTCCTTGGTTGCTGTTAGAGACTCTTCAGCAATCATAACTGAATTTTTGTAGATTTTCTTACCGATTAAAACGAGCGACCATGAATTGGTCTTTGGTTCTCTGAGTCTAACCAAATAATTGGATAAAAAAGTTAATTGAGTAATTATAAATAATTTATAAATGATAGCCAATAAGGACAGATTGTTTTCAAAGCTCACATGAAAAAATTATGTTTTATTTTTCATATTATGAGACAAATAAACTAATCAATTTGTGTTAGATGCAATGCAAACAGCCCACAAAAATTTGAAACCAAATTCATCTATCCCAAGTTTCACTACTGGTTCTGTTCACTTTAATTACCCATTTTGGCTTCGCCTAAATTAATTATTAAGAAAAAGTAACAAAATATATTTCATTTTCAACAGGAATACAATATCTCGATTAAAAAGAAAAAAGAGAAATATTAATACAACATAGAGTGACGACGACGGCAGCTAGAGACGAGAGTAGACTCTATTTTGATGGCTATGGTTCTTCTTCATTTTCCTTTGGAGGAGATGATGCAAAATCAATACCCTATATAGAAACCACTTGACTTCGTAAATAGCTCAGCTGAAAGTAATAAAATAAAATATTAAGTTGAGTTTTATAGAGTCTTATCGGGGTGCATAGTCCACAACCCAACCCCGACGACTCTACCATTGATATTTATTCGATCCAAATCACATTAGTGATGAAAATCGATCAAACCAATCCGAACCATCTTATACAAAACCAATATTCTCATCGCTCATCCCTGACCTGACCATAAACACTTCTTATACCCTTGCAATTAAGCCACTAAACTTTAATTCGGAGCAATTACTAAATTTAATTTTTTCAATGGCCACTAAATTTTATCCTCACTTGCAATTAAGCCACTGAATTTTAATTCAAATCAATAACACAACTTTTTTTTAGAACAATTGGATATTAAAATTATATTTTTAATAGAAATTGATGCTGTTTTGAGAGGTGGTTGAAAAATCTTCACCATTACCTTTTGAAACGAAGAAGGTGCCATTTTGATGAAGTACACAGGGGTCCAAAAGTTGAAGAAATCATATAATTAAGAATTTAATAACTATTTGAATATATTAAACAAAGGGCGATTACATATAATGCAGTTAATGATCACCATTGGATTAATCAAGGATCATTTGGACCGTTGACTGCATGATATAAAGGGAAGCCCTTTAACATTCTCGGTGCCATTCTTGGAGGGAGAAAACACGGAGCCTTTGTCTTCAATGTCTGATTTTCTTCTTCTTCAAATCAAACCTCAGACTATATTATTTCCAGATCTTTTACTTTTTCCATTTATATATTTGAATTTTCAGTTTTGCAGAAGCCCTAGCGATGAACCACTATAACATTTACGAAGCCATCGGCAAAGGAAAATACTCGGTAATTCTCATCGAGCTTTTGTTAAGCCAATGGATATATGAATTCAATTGTTTGTGTATTTATGGTGTGAGAATTGCGTGAGTTAATGTTGTGGCAGACTGTGTATAAAGGAGAAAGAAGAAGACGATCGAGTATTTTGCGATAAGGAGCTGTAGAGTTTGGCACAATGATGTATTAAATGTTGCAATGGGCTGGACCTTATCTGCATTCTTGGTGGACTATGTTCAGTTATGATTAATTAGAGCGAAAATCTCTTGCCTTAGGCGAAAATCTCTCGTGCTTTTTATTGTCTTTTTCGTTTATTCTTGCACATTTAATTGTTAGTAGTTGATTGTCTATACTAAAAGTGTTATATCATCCTTACAGGAGCATAGATAAATCTCATCGAAACAAGGTTCTTCAAGAAGTAAGCTTACATAAGTAGTTATTTTAAATCATTCGTTTATTACCTTTGTGAATAATTTGAATTTGATATTTTTGTACTTCCACCTCCAACTTGTACAAATTTGGGGCTCAAATTATACTTTTACAGTATATTAATTAATTATAAATCCCACATTTTAATTACTGCTTTGAGCTGTAATTCTATACCTTTCATACTTGGAATCTTAGCTATAGAAAACATAATCATAAAGCTTCTTGCAATTGAAAACATGACAACTCTGAAATTTTGGTTACCTGGAAGTTGAGTTTTCTTGAAATTAGATTAATATTTTATTCTATTAATATTTTTGTACTCTGAAATTCTGGTTCTCTGGAAGTTGAGTTTTCTTGAAATTAGATTAATATTTTCATTTACTAGTAATTTAAAAAGCTTCTTACAATAGTATTTGTTGTAAAATGAGAAACACGTCTTAAGAATGTAATGAAGACTTAACATGGTTGCATATATATACTGTCTTTTCTGCTTTACCTTGATATCTTTTTTTTTTTTTTTTTCGGATTCTATGTGTTATATGATGTTGATAATCATGGATTTGATGAGACTTACTGATTTATTCTCCAGTTTAATCATCTATGGTTTCGTGCAATATCATTGTCCACTGTCCAGTATTGCAAAATAAAGAAGTTAATGAAGATCCATTGGGCAGTACTTATGAGCATATTCTTACACTCATGTTGCCTTATCATATGATTTTCTACCAAGCATTGGCACTCATAGATTTAAAACTTATGCTGCACTGTGAGCAAACTTAAAAACTCGTATGATTTTCTACCAATAGTTGCATTATACATATTAAGCATCGAATGGAAGAGTACATAAAACTGTTCTTGCTGCTGCTTTTGCTAATGAACTGTAGTTGCTTTTTGAATATATCATTTTTGCTTTTTTTTACTGTTTTATATACGGCTGTACTTCAACACATGAAACAGCTCCTGCAAGCTATTGAGTGGACTATAAAATATTTTTCTTTATTCTCAAGGAGGGAAGGAAACTCATCTTTAAGGTAACACTATCTACTTTATCAAGCTACTTGATCTTGTCATAGACATTGCAAGAGGTTGGTTACTTTATCAAGCTTTAGAATAAATCACATCATAGACATATTCCCATATCCTCGAATAGGTGTTCTTACCGTTATTGCTCAAGTTGTTTTCAAGGAATACGAATCCTCAGCTTTATCTGAGTTGTGGAGAAACCATTTAAAACTAATTGAATTTCAAAAGTACCATATTCTTCATAATCTTTCTTTAAGAATCTAAAAAATTGAAAATTTAAATTTTTCAAAAGTATCCATGTGGAATGCATTTGGATCTGCGACTAATCAAGGGAAGGTGTTTCACCACTTGCTTAACATGCTTCGGGTGATTTGTGGTCTTGCTGAAAAACTAACCACTGGCTGAATTTTCTGTGTTAAATTTATTTTACCAGAGTTTGTTATAGTCCACATTAAAGTTGGCACACAAGGTTGGACTTAATGTTGTTACTCTCAGGGGCAGACTCAGGAAATTTTTCCAGTGCCGGCGGACCCAGGAAATTTTGCTGCTTGCCACTAAATTGCTAGGGTGTGACCAAATCAAATTTCTTTCAAACTGTCTGTTATGGATAAAACTTCCACACTCCCACCAAAATTCTTAATGGCTGGCCTTGAAATGTTTAAATGACCATTCATTGCCTGAAGATATATAAGTTGTATGTGAGACTCATTTTATTTATCTACATAACTGTTAAGGCTAGATATAAACTGCTAAGCCCACAATTCAGACACATTTTTTATCCCCATCTAAATTGGTCTCCCTCCTCCACTATGATTAAAACCATAGAGCCTCTAAAATAGCTCTTGAATGTAATGCAGTTTGCAATTTAGAAAACCTTCCTATCATTAATGCACATACAACATTTCTTTGTAATCCCATTTGATATCGACAAGTCAACTAACAACATACAAAAACAAATATGCAAAAATTTTCGATTCATGGCTACAATGTGCACATATTGAGTCTTTGTTTTTTGGAGAACATCCATGATAAGAAAAAGCCCAAAAAGAAATCTTAAAAAAAAAACAACTTGACGAGAAAAGGAAAATTCAACTTAACCAAACTTGTAAAACAAAGTCATATTAAGAAACTCAGACCAAATATTGATTTTCATATGTTATGAAAAAGAAAAAATCAGCACAAATAAGCATCAACAATCATAGATTAAAATGGTCAACATTTTCAGCAAGCGAAGGGGCAATTAACTATGCTCAAAGGACTACAACATGAATTCAGAAATCACTCGATGTGATAGCAATCAAAACTTGACCAGTATAATTTCCGAAGAATAATACAGCACGAATACTTCTTTACGTTTGAATTGCGCAACCCAAATAAATTATACAAATTGATGTTTTAGTTCGGAATAAAACTCTTATTGCCAGAGCACGAAACATCCAGGAATCAATTAATTGAATCAAACAAAATAAAGCGTAGAAGAAGAAGATTACAATAAATTATCCGATAATTACCTCTTTTAATTGATACCAACAGCTTCACCTTTTCAATTTCAGATTTCATGAATTTGAGACCTTATTGTTTTGGTGGCAATCAGGGATTTCAATTCTCTGCGACGAGTCGGGGACGTGCGTGTTTGGTGTTCAATCAATTTGGATTCTTGGGAATTGGAATGGATGGGGTGTGTGTTATCTAAATTGGCATCCTTCTATCTTTTGGGCTAATTATTTGGCCCACTTTCCCTTTTTTTTTTATTTTTTTTATTTTTTTTAAAGTTAGTAATTAGGCTGCTGAAAAAAATGGGGCGGCCCAAAGTCCAGCTTGCACTGGGCCTTCATTGGGTCAGCCCCTGGTTACTCTTATTTAGTTATAACGCTAGTGTGAGCGCAGGAGGTAATGATCATGCAAGATATCATGTTCAAAATTGAGTTAACAAATTATTCATGCTCATAGTGTTCTGGTAACAATTTTCTTTCTTTATTGTTATCATTGTTTGGTTTTTTTTAATGCTCATACAGATGGATGCCACCAAAAAGAAAGTTGAAGCACGTGCCACCTGCTATTCCTCCAAACTCTAGTAATGTATTGGTTGTTAAAAGACCGATATCGATGTTCGTCGACCAAAGTTTGGTTGCAAAAGTGTGTATATTAACCAATTTTAACCACCGTCAATCGTCAAAATGGTTCCCTTCAACGAACAAACTACATTTTATATTAGCGACCACGTGTATTGGTTGCTAACGAAGTTCACACAACATTTTGATCGTTGTATGTTATATATTTAGCACGTTGGTTGCGAAAAACGTTTACGACCGAAAATCAACCAATTTTTCACTTTTACTAGCAACCATGATTGAACCCTTTGTAGGTCATATTTGGCGACCACAGTATATTGGTCGCTAAAAACCTTTTACTGACCAATAGTCACCACAACTATTTGGTCGCTAAAGACTTTTATGACCAAAAAATTAACCTTTTGACAGTTTTTTTGTAGTGGTCATATCACATAGAGACCACCCTATATTTATATATATAGCATTACTTTTTTTTTTCCCATCTAATTCTATTTTCAAGAACAAATTTAAAGTCTTAACATTGCCATTGTTCACCAGTAAATTCTAATGACTACATTTTGGTACTGGGAATGGTCGAAAGTCCAAAGAAAAGAAGTTGGAGGACAAATAGAACGTAGAGGTCGGATGTTCAACATCTCTTCTATGCAGTTTGGATGTTGGCTATGTGGACATGGTTATAGACATGTAGAATTTGTCCATTTAATTTCTACTACGTCAAATGGTTATTCAATGAGTAGTAAATGATATTAATTACTAAGAGCTTCCACTAATTAAAATTTAAGTGCCCAAATTTTCTAAACATGTTTACTGCATATAACTTATCTTTTTCTCTCTACAGCCTCCAAGTCTATCGTTCACTTATCCTTCTCTCTTCAAAATTAAATTACATGTAAGAGGATTAAAATTAGATTTTTAGTAGATCTTAATAAAAACTAATGAAATGTGTGATTGAAAAGTTATGAATCTCATAAAATACGTGACTAAAATAACTAAAAGCGCTTAATAGCTACATGACAAATCAATGGGACAACAATTTAGGTTCGGTAGAGATTTTTTAATAATAGATTTATAAAAAGTAAATTTTCTTTTTTGGAAAATATATCTTTAAAAAGTAGAGAAAGTTATGTATTATCATGCAAAAATATTTGTGTCTTATTTTTATTTTTTTCATTCATGTTTGGAGTATATATTCCTTAGTTGACATAATGTCACGTGTCATTATCTCATTGGACAATTTAAACAAAAAACAATTTTTGTAGCTAATGATGTTTTGACAAGAGTGCGGGTGTCAACAAAGGTGATAGAAATGAGTGTACAAATGATATAATCTTTTTTTAATGGATAAACAGTAGCATAGTCTAGCGTATGAAACCAAGGTTTTTTTTTAACACGTGCCTGTTTCTCACTGGGAACTTCTACCACGTAAAATGAGATATAGATGGAGACAAATATATGCACATTACAATTATAATGTACATAAGTATTTCCGAATAGCCGTCCAAGGTAACTTTTGAGCCGGCGTCACATCATTATAAATGCTATCAGCGGTGACGAAACCAATGCATTTTACAATTACAAATTCTGAACTTCTCTGTGTTTTTTTCTCTCAGCAGACCAACTACAAATTCGTTATTCCACTTTTTCCATAGAGAGGGAGAGAGATGGCTGATTGGGGGCCAGTGGTGATAGCAGTCGTGCTATTCGTGTTGCTGACTCCAGGACTTCTTTTCCAGCTGCCTGGAAAGAGCAGGGCCATCGAGTTTGTCAACATGCAGACGAGCGGAATATCCATATTCGTCCACACCATTCTCTTTTTTGGCTTGATCACCATCTTCCTCATTGCCATCGGTGTTCACATCACCACCGGATAGTTTTAAATTAAATTATCACCATCATTACCCTTCTTGTACTTCTGTTTCTTTCGATTCACTGTTGCATTCAGTTATCAGGCATCTGTATGTTCACTTTTTTCGTATTATTCTTTGTTCATTTGTGAATACGCATAGTTCATTAGCCCCGTATTTCAGAATTATTCACTGTTTTTCTTTTCCTGAAGTGATAATTCATCTCAGTTGCTTCTCGAAAACTTGAGACAACATGAAACAACTAGTCTTATTTGTAATAAGTTTTGGATCCACCGCTTGAATCGTTTTTTGCTTTGATTCTATTAAATGTCAAGTTAAATTTTGTCCAAAGATCCTTTTAATTCGTTTTACTGAGCAAGACCCTCGCGAATGCTACCTTGTCGGACAAGCCAAAAACACGATTATTAAATTTAACATAGCTTTAATTTAACAAAGTCATTATATTAAGACTTGAAATTCTGTCTTAAAATGCTAACTTTACTAAGAGGAATAGTCCAGACTTTTAGATGTTCATTTATATTTAGTTGTTTAACCGACAAAGGTTATTTTATGAAAAGGATTACGCCGTTTAACATAGTAGAGTCTTGGGCTTTTATGAAAAGCCTTTTACCACGTCGTCACCAGTTAGTAGAGTCCTGTACTTCTAATGAAAAGCCAAGAGCCCAGTCCTCTAATTCAGGCATGAAAATTGCCACGATACTTAATATTCAGAAAGGGCAGGCAACCTCACCTATCTCACTTCTTTCAAATATAGCATTGAAAAGCTTCATTTTTCATCCCCTTTTCATGCTCATTACTAAGAACGTAAGCCTTTTTAGACATTTGCAAAACACGTCCCAACTACTTAAGTTGTCATTCCTTAATTTATCAAATTTTCCTATTTTTAATTTTTGTCGTATGCTATTATTCAAAATACTTGATCTAGAAACAATTATCCAAACATTAAGTCTCTAATCAATACTGATGGATAATCATCAGCAAATTTCAGTTCATGGCAATGCATAAAGTTCTTGATGACAATCTAGATATTGATTTATGTAGATATATTGTAGAGAAATGGGAGTATATGAAAACAACTAGACTTAAGTGGGCAACGCATTATTGCAAAACAGAGGCGATTTAAATGAAACTTTTTGCAGTGGAAAAATGATATTACAGATCCTGTGTTGATTGTAGCTAGAAGTCCGTTCTTTCAACACGTCCCAATCGAAGTAAAGCACATCACCAGCCATAAAGAGTAGGAAGACCTATTGGCATTGCATGATTGAGCAAGATAATTCCAAAGCTTATGTACTTTCTTGCACTCACAAGTGTACAAAATACTCCCTCTTTCTATTCCCCCAACTTGATACCTAACTAGAATAACTCCATGCTGCACATGCATAAATGATGCAGTACAGTTAGAAGAGAAAATCATAAATCAGTTGAAAAAGAGGAAAAATAAGAAGGGCCTACGAAAATTCGATAACTTTCATCTTGGGTTTTAGATTTCCACGAGCAAGTACAATCCGAAGCATTTTTCAGTTCTCTACTGTTTTATCGGGGTGAAGTGTTGGGAATTTATTTAAACATGCGCAGCGAAAAATAAGCAATTTTCAATTCCCATACACGGATCTGCTTTGTATTTAGATAGAAACTGTGATAGAAATAATACCTTTGATGATTTCTGCAAACTCCTTTGCTTTTTCTTGAACTCC
>CAIGRB010157188.1:27029-46687 GCA_903798255.1 Fraxinus quadrangulata
AAACTGCTAACCACGGCCCTCGAGACGAACTCCATCTTAGTTTCTTGTAAATAGACCAAGTCCGCCCTCCATCCCCTAATTAGATTTCAAATACCCCACCTTTTCCCCTCATCATTAAGCCCCCTCACATTCCAGCTTATAATTTTTGGGATCATTTCAACACTCCATCATCCCACCCCAACATTCCTCTCTTTGAATCCTCACTCTTAATGTCATAATTAACTGACCATTCAAGCCGCTTAAGTTCACGGTCGCCCTTTCTCCTTGATTTCCCTACTTGTGTGCTCATCCCCCGACCTCTGTTAGTCTCCAGTTCCTCAAAGAGTTGCATGAGTCTGCTTTCATGTCAATCACATGACACACCAACCATCTTACTGAATTCCTGAATTTTTTGGAGAACTCAGTTCGATGGTGAGTGCTTATTTGCAAAGATGTGTTCCTCCACTTCTTACACCGATACTGTGCCACTGTCTATCTCTCCCTCCTTACCATCACCAACCCACACCACCAGAGTTTTTTCAGACCCTAGCTCCCTTTCTTGTAGAGGCTTCGAGTGCCTCCTATTGTAAGTACTCACCACCCTATTGGCTAGGCTTGTCTCCTCATGTTCTTCCGATACAACTGTATCCATCACATCCATAGTTACCTCCTCCAGATTAGCCATACTCAGCTCCCCTTCCTTAGACCAACATTCTGCCTCGTGATCTGCTCCCAATCCCGGGTCAACAACCTTATCCAATCCCGTTACATCCACTCCATCATCCTTAACTGAATACACCAGTTCAGTCCGTGTCTGAGACTCACAATTGGGCTCAATTATCACCCTCTTCTCTTTGGTTTGTGCCACTCTCAAAGATGACTCCTTAGGATCCAAGGTTGCTAATAGCTGTCCTTCAGCTGGGGGCACCTCCACGCTCATCCCACACCTATGACAACAAATCAAACCGCAGCCCGCATCCGATTCACTTCCTACAAGCCTAATTAAATCATCAAGTTCCACTTTAAATGCCTGGATGCGTGCCCTTATTTCACCAGCATTCCAAAACCCACCATGTTACCTCGTGCACATGTCTCCACCCCCGTGTGCCTCATTAATTGAAGGTTACTCACATCAACCACCATTTCCTTTTGCAACAGCACCCGTTGATCGGCATAATGTGATGCCTGTGGGTTTGCCACAACTCCGGCATACGTCATACCGTGTCGCATTCTGTCGTCTATAGTTCGATGTTTGGCCTTATCACCAACGAAAAAAGAGTCAACAACTGCCTGAAACACCCGCAAGATCGATGCCCACCCTTCTCCATTCGCACCCTCTGGTACCATCACTACTCCTTTCTGGCGCCTCTCCCCATATTGCGGTATCATCAAATACCTGCCCGGCTGTTCACACATCGTTGTGCCAAAAAGGCTCTATGGGACTCGTCAAACTTGGAAGCAAAATCCTTCAATCTACTAGTCGCCCTCAACTTGTCCACCATGTTCACCATCCACAGTGCGCCAAACCTCCCCATGCAGATTGAGTTTGATAGCTTTGAGCCCCATTCAGTCATCCCAACAATGCCGAAATTGTTGACAGAAATTGCAAACTCCTTCGCCTCTACTCGAAAGCGACTACTGTATACCAAACCGTAAGCATCCCCGACCTTTTTTCTCAAATTCTGTGCAAGCGGCACGTCTGATGGTAGAATAGGAGTCGTGGCTGAACCGGGGACATCAACCTGTACAAACTGTTTTTCCGGTGCCGGCGCGTGGGCGTCACGCGCCGGCAGACGCGCCGTGCCCCCCCCGGCGTCGGATTTGCCGGGCCAACCCACCGGTCAGGCGCGTGTGCCCAGGAGGTGGCCGGAATCTGCAAAAGTCGAGCGGCGACGCTAGGGTTTCCACCTAACATGATGACATTATGTTTGGCTCAAACGTCGACGGTGAAAATGGGCAAAAACAAAACAACTTATTTTGCCAGGTTGCTTATAAATAGGAAAATAAATTTTTTTATTGTACCGTATGACTAGCAGTCTAGCAAGCAAGAAAATATGCAGACATACAGGATCTCAACGCATAAAAACTAGTCTTCATCAGAAGAAGATGCTGCATTGGAAGAGATTGCTCCCCCAATTAATTATAAAAAGGCATACTTACCTCCAAAGCTTTTTCTTCATCATAGATGAATTTGGGCAATTTCTTCATGAGATCCTTTTTATCAGCACCAGCTAAAGCCTTGCTGATCTGTGAAAAAGAGAGGAGACCAGCTGAATAATGTCTATACGACAGTTTATTTAGATTCTTCCTCAAAGATGCAGCAATCAAGCATTGCAGTGAGACAGAATGAAATCCAGTGAAGCAAAAAATTGATATGTCTAAGATAAAGTTTTCAAGATTACAAGAGAGCAGATGACCTTCATGCTAAAATAATTGCATCTATTAGTAATTGTTTGATAGTTATCACCTGAGGTGCATACACACAACTGAGGGTTCCAACAACTAATCCACCGAAAACAAAGCCGCCAATAAAGATGCCTGCACTACTTGGCCTTCCACCATCACTGCCATCAAACACACGAGAGTTGGAGATATCTTTATAAACTTATTTTGATATACATTGAAAATGTATAGGTGAGAATCATAATCTTCTCTGTCATAATATATTTCATTTTCACATTGATCTCTATGCCATTGAAAGTTCACATTATTATAAGCGATAGGTAGCCTTTGATCCTTCATCATTGATCAGGACCAGATAAAGAAAACTGAGATTTGTATAAAGTTATTGTTGAAGCTGTTGGGTTCAAAACAAATAAAAAAAAACTGAGATCAGTCTATATCTTGAGAATGATGAAGACAATACCTATAACTTGCTTGAATCACGAGTGCCCTCTTGGAGCAAGATACTTTCCTTGAGCCTTTAAGACTGAAGGACAGGTTGGTGGGGCCCAGACTTGGACTACATTGGTCCACTGACTTCAGAGAAGAACCTAGCACAAGGAAAACAAGTTTAGCCATGCCAAAAGTATACAATGATGAGTGCCAAAAGATACAGGCAAAGTAAACTATTCAGGGAGCATGCTTGAAATAATAGCAACATCTGCAGCGAAATTTTACAAATATAAGCAATTAATTAACTTACAAATCTAAAATCCAAGACTAGATTAACTAATTATATAATGGTAAAAAGATGTATAATTTTCTTGATTGTGTTTTAGTGAGATATAATGATATGAATAGAGGTATAGAGGGGATAAGTTATCCAGACTCCAGAGCCAGTAATTATCTTTTCAAATTTCAAGTATATTAGTTAGTAAATAGTAAGTAATTGAAGTTTCTCTACCCCAAGATTTACTAACAATATAAAAGATTAAATACAAAATATCTTTATGCTGACAAGAAAGGGAGTTCTCAGTCAGGTTAGCATTGTAATTTTGGGTTTCATTTGTTACAAACATGCAAAATGAAAAAGGAGAAAAAAAGATAAGGGGTTTTTTCGGATCATTTTGGAACCTTATAATCAATTTCCAACAAATTGATTAATCCAGTTTTCAAAAGCTTTTTGATTCATAAAGGCAAATATTGCTGAAGATAGAAATGCATATATATATATATAAGCACCGGTGACGAGACTTATTAATTCACTGAAGATTGAAATGCTATAAAATACTTATTTCAGATTCTTCCTAATTCATGCTTTTCAGCAGCAGTTCTGAAACTGAAAAGGCTCCACAACAAAAAAGAATTTTTTCCTGACTTCAAGAATTCTGGGTAAATATGAAAACATTTAAATTATTCTCCAAGAGATTTGATATTTGCACTTTCCACCTTAATATTTTATTTCCATATTTCCTGCTTATAACAAATTCTACAGGACAAAACCGGTCCAAACCAACAAAATGCAGTAAATCAAGTAGAAGTTCAAAGCAAGGTGCTCAAATTGACTCAAGCACCAAAGCATGTCACTTGGATGTAACAGTAAGAATGTGTCACCCCATGAACGTGAAGCACTCAAAAATTCAGGATTTCCCTGAGTATGTATCAGATATTATTGGACTTCTTCAACAAGCAAGATAGTGGGATCTTGTATATTATGACATCAATACTGAACATCTTATGAACAAATATCAAAAGTTCATCCAGATCACATTCACTATCAGTAACAAATGCCTATGGGGAACTAGTTTGAGGAACTTAATTATTATCTTGGTGTTTTATGTTCATCAAAAACTACACTAGTTGGCCTCCAACTCATTCGCTGTTCCTAATTGCAAGATTTTTAATATTTAGGTCCTTTTGCTGAATTAATTGGACTGTCCCACCCCAAACAAATAAATTGGTTCTGAAGGCGTTGATTTTAGAAACAAGAACCCAAGTTATTGGTTTGACATCTATACACAGTGATTATAGCGAATGTAATGAGAATCGCACCAATATAATAGGCTATGAAAATTTCTTCTTTCTTTTTCCTATTTCATAATAAAGCAGCAAACAGTAGAATCCCATTCAATAAACACTAAGTAGATTTAATAAATAGAAACTAAGGGGAACGAAAACTCTACAGAAAAATCTTTCCCAGCTAAAATAAGAAAAAAGATTAGAATCTTTAAGCTGCCAACTAAAGCTCAAATTAAATATCCACGACTCAGTTTTTGAACATTAACAGTTTCTTTTTCGGCAATCTTCAAATCCCTTTTCGTTTCTCATAGAAACTACGCCGTAAAAAGGCAAAAACAAGCATTTTGATTTGTGCATTTTAGAACAAAATGAAACGAATAATTAGAGACAAATTAAATTAAAAAAATATCAAAAGAATTACCCGATGATTTAGATATCACAAATGAATTCGATAGGGCTGTCATTTTGTAATGATTTCAGAGAGAAATTTTGTGCGTAACGGCGTAGTGAGCAAGGATTGAAACAATAAAATAGAATGAAATTTGGTTTGTTTTAACTTATAATTTTGTTTCTTTCCGCTTTGGTCGATGAGATCGAGGATCGCCACGTGGCAAGTAAAAATTAGAGCAGGAGAAGACACTTCGTTAAGCTATATTAGCCGTAGATTCAATAATCTACATGATGTTTATATTTTGAATTTTTTTTATATTCAACCAATTTGCTTCAAGAAAAATACCAGATGAGATTTTTATATAGTTTTTTTAATTAATCTAAAATAAACTTTTATCAAATAATCATTGTACTTCTACAATCCTAATTATATCTCAATGAAATATAAATAAGAGTTTTGATTTTGTACTATAAAAAAAAAAAAAGAGTTTTGATTTTCTCAATTTCTTTCTTTTTATCCCTCTGATTTCTAATAAGTTATGAGCATGATTGTTCTTTTCATTTACGAGATTGTATAAAATATCATTATATTTTTCATTGAAAATTTGTGAACTACATAGTCGAAGTTTTCTAGATATCAAAAATATGAAATATCGTCAATATTTATAATTTGCTCGAAAATTTATAAATGTCGAACATAAAACCCAAGTAAGTTCATTTGAGGTTCGAACCCAAGTTTATTTTACAAATAATTTTATTGTATTTTTTCATATTTGAAGTATATCATGATCTATAATTTTTTATAAATATGTTAAATATTTTGATTTTAAATATTGCTCTTGAAGAAGAATATTTATAAATATCAATATTCTTGAAGAATGTTTTTTTTTTTTTTGAGAAATCACGACCAACGAATTGGGCAATGTATTCAATTGGTACCAAAATTCAACTTAAATTTCTCGCAAGTGTAGAGTTATGGGTTCGAATTCTAGGGGACGCACATAAAAACTATGAGGGGTCGAATTGGCTTAGCAAAATAAACAGTACGTATGATAAAACGACTTAGATACAGATGTTGAATCGTTGCAAAAGTAGATGCAGTAATTAAGTGGAATATACTAGTTAATGGGAGCGACTTTCAAAGATTTTTAGGTTCAGCTGGCTATTATAGGATATTCATTGAATGCTTATCTAAGATAGTTGGACCAATAACTCAATTAACTCGAAATTGAGTAAAATTTCAATTGTCCAATAAGTGTGAACATAGCTTCCAAGAGTTGAAATGACGATTTGTCGTTGTACCGGCGTGTTAACAATTCCGAAAGGTTCGAAGGATTTTGTGACCTGCAACAATGTATCTAAGCAAGGCTTAGGTTGTGAGCATAGAAAGGTGGTTGCCTATACTTCAAGGCAATTAAAATAACATGAGCAAAATTACCCGACTCATACTTTGAACTTGCGGTAGTGGTTCACGCATTGAAGTTGTAGCGCCACTATCGTATGGAAGCAAGTGTAAGATCTATACAGATCATAAGAGTCCCAAATATTTCTTCATTCAAAAGGAATAGAATATGAGACAAGTGAGATGATTAGAGTTAATAAAGGACTATGATTACTTCACCATTTCGGAATGCGTTGAGCAAGAAGTTAGGAGGCCAGTTGACATTTTTGGTGTCAAATTAAGATTGGTTGGTTAAAGATTTCAAGAAGATGAAAATTGAGGTTGTTTTCTTTTAAAATCGGAAAATCGCAAAAGTAATTGAATTTATTTGAAATTCCAAAATGATTTTTGAAATGTGTACTTGTTTGAATTGGATGTTTTTTAAACGATGAATTCTTCTTCAAAGTTGTGAAATTCCTGGAAATTGTAAGATGAAGCTTTGAAATTCACTTTTTAACTATATGCTTATCCATGTAAGATTGTATTCCATTGCATAAGAACTTAGGCCTTCTTAGATATTTGATTTACATTTGGATTTGATTTTGTAATGGAGTGATAATTGATCATTTTGAATCTACATCAATCTGCATAACCATATCTTTATTTCCTTGAGAATGAACTAGTGATAGTGAAGGTTATACAATATATGGTTTGGGATTGGTATGTAAAATCACGAGTATAATTGGTTATAGTGAAGAAGTACAAATTAGGCAAGGCATTGACCGTTGTTTAACGCTCTAATACAAATGTCATTAGGTTATAGTGAAGAAGTACAAATTAGGCAAGGCATTGACCGTTGTTTAACGCTCTAATACAAATGTCATTAGCCCCTGTTTGGGATGCATTTTTTATCGAATTATAATGAAAAATGTGAATGTTATACAGTGAAGGAAACATGGGTTGCAGTCTTTGTTAACGGCTTTCTCACAAATCAATTAAATTTTTTGAAGAAAATACCATTTTGCCACTTAATTGTAGCATTCAATCTATTAAAGCAAGGCATTTTGGAGATTTACGTATAGAAAAAGACATATGCTTGTGAGATTGTCAAATATAGCAACTAGAGTAACTGCAAATTATTGCTATAATAATCAATTTTTTATATTAAAATATGGGAAGAATGGTACCTAAACAGGCGTTTAGTAATAACATATCACTAACTATCTTACCTTTCGGTCTATTTTTAGCGCACTTGTGCCAATTCGTAGGAAGTTGAAGAGAGTTGGGAAGCCTTATACCTATTTGTAGGAAGTTGAAGAGAGTTAAGGAGTTGTTATAATTATTGTTCAAGATTAAATTTGGGTCTAACGAAATGGATGAAATATGATAAACTAGACCCAAATGAGATGAATTGTTTTTGGAATCAAATTTGGAAAAATTCGAGTTTTTACCATGCGTACATAGGCTATTCAACCATGTGTATACATGGTTTGAGCCTACAGAAATAGAAGCAAAAAATACTGCTACCATGCGTTCGCATGGATTATACTATGCGTACGCGTAGGCAAAAAATTTAAAAAAAAAAAAAAAAAATAGTTGTTTGGCTGATTTTTTATCTTTTTTTATGTTTGATTCTTAGCGGCTTTTTATGAAAATTCTCAACTTTTTATTTTATTATGTCATTATTTCGTAGATGGTGAATTGAAATCTATAAATAGGTGACATATTTCAATTACAAACAAAACAAATCAACAATCAAATCCATATTATAGTATTTTTAAATCCAATTCATTTACATATTCAAACATTCAAAGTGTTCTTTAAGTATTGGAAGATAAATACAAGTGATTAACTATTTTCTTCTTCAAGACTTGATCAATCCTACAAACCATTTGACAAGAGTCCCTTTAAGCACTAATTAAATCCTAGAGAGGGTAAATATCGTTTGAGGATAACGATCTCGCGTTTGAGTCTTTCTACCATATTTAGCGTTCTTAATTCTTTCTTTTTGTTATCATTTACATTCCCTTGAAAGATAATATTCCAACAATCTCACATGTTATTTTGCAATAGAGAATGAAACTACCATGGCGACGATTAAGTTGATTAATCAAGACCTCTTTCGTTTGGACCATTTTTGATGGGACAAATTTTACAAGGTGGCAAGACAAGTTAAAGTTTCTCCTAACGGCATTGAAAATCTTCTACATTCTTCATCCAGAATCGATATAACTTGCGGATCCAAAGGATGAAGATGTCGAAGTCGTAAAGATTATTTTCACATCCGACAAGACTGTTACCTTAACAATTGTACTACATGTTCCTGATATGAATAATAATTTAGTTATTGGTAATCTCTTAGGAAAATCGGGTATAAAAAGTATTATAAGTCTGGTAAACTTATACTATCCCTAAATAGGAAATTTGTTGGAAAATACTATTCTAGTGAAAGAACGATCAAACTTTATACCGTTGACCAGTTGATTAATAATAAAGTTGAGTTTGCTTATTTGATTAATTCATTTACTTTATGGCATATTAGATTAAGTCACATAAGTAAGAGAATCATGAAACGAATGTTAAAATATGACTTAATATCTTATAAAGAAAATGATATATATAAATGTAAAGCTTATATAGAATCTAAAATGATAAAAAATCATATCAAAGTGCGAATATGACTTCTAAAATTTTAGAATTAATTCATACGGACATATATGAATTAAATGGTATTTTAAACAAAGGTGGAAATAAGTATTTCATTACTTTTATAGATAATCACTCTAGATACACTTATATTTATTTAACAAAACATAAACATAAAATTTTTGATATGTTTAAAACATATAAAAATGAAACTGAAAATCACTTAACTAAGAAAGTAATAACTCTAAAAAGTGAGAGGATGTGAATATTTTTCTAGTGATTTTAATTCATTTTGTGAACAACAAGGTAAAGTAATCAATGTTCTACAATTAGGACACTCGAACAAAATGATTTGGTTGAAAGAAAAAATAGAACATTAATTGAAATGATAAATGCTATGTTAACTTATATTAAGTTGTCATTTAATTTATGGAGTAAAGCATTGTTGAGTGCATGTAGAATACTAAATATGATTTCTACTAAATTTACAAAGGTTTTTCCTTATAAATTGTGGAAATGAAAAAAAATCAAATATTGAATATTTCAAAGTGCGGGGGTGTCTTGCATATTATAATAATACGAACTCTAATAGCATCAAGTTGGATCCAAGATGTATTAAATATGTCTTTGTTGGATATGTCAGTAATAACAAATAATACATATTGTTAAATTTGGAGACCAATGTAATAATTGAATCAAGTGATGTTGAGTTCTTTAAGAATTCACTATCTTCAAATAATGAATTAAGGGAAACTTATAATGAGATTTTTAACTCGAGTGGAACACAAGATGAAATATTTTAATCTTTTCGTTCTACAATTGGAGATCGATCCTAAAATTTATAGAGAAGTTATGACTTCTAGTGATAACATATTTGGAAAGATGCAATTAAAGATGAAATAGATTTAATTTTGTCAAACAATACATAGGACCTTGTCTACTTACCATTCGGATCCAAACATATTGAATGTAAATGGGTGTTTAGAAGAAAATATAATATTGCTAGTTCTCTCAATACCGTTAAAACTAGATTAGTAGCTAAATGTTATGTACAAAGGGAAGGAATATATTATTTTGATACTTATGTACCGGAAGCTAAAATAACATCAATTAGGATATTATTCGCATTAGCTTCTATACATGACTTGCATATTCATCAAATGGATGTCAAAACGATATTCATAAATGAGGATCTCAATGAAGAGGTTTATATGGAACAAATTGAAGGGTTTGCCCTACTTGGAAATAAACATAAAGTATGCAAATTAGTGAAATCATTATATGGTTTAAAGCAAGCACATAAGAAATGACATGAGAAATTTGACTTAACTATTGTTTCATTTGGTTTCAAACATAGTAGTGTAGATAAATGCTTGTATTCCAAATTATGTGATATTTGTGTTATATTTATTTGCTTATACATTGACGACATGTTGATTTTGAGTAATCACATAATAGAATAAAAGAAACGAAAATGTTTCTATCTTTCACATTCAAAATGAAAGATCTCGATCAAGTTGATATCATTTTAGGTATCAAAATTAATAAAAGTAGTGGGGGTTACAATTTGAGCAAATCACATTATATCGAAAATGTGACAAGTTAGTTCAATCATTTGAACATAAAAGAGTATAATACCCCTCTTGATCCAAGTTCTAAACTTATAAAGAATGATGGAAGATTTATTGCTCAGTTGGAATATGCAAGTGTTATAGGGAGTCTTATGTATGCAGTTCAATGCACCATGCTGGACATAACATTTGCAGTTGGTAAATTTAGTAGGTTTACTAGTAATCCGAACAAGGAACATTGAAGGTCATTGGAAGAGTTCTTGGCTATATAAAGAAACCAAGAACTTAGATCTACAATATACTAAATTCCCAACTATATTAGAAGGAATTACTGATACTAGTTGGATATCTAGTACATGTTAGAGTAAATCTTCTTTGAGTTAGGTGTTTACTCTTGGAGGTGTCATTGTTTCTTGAAAATTAAAGAAATAAACGTGTATAACACACTTAATTATGGAATCTGAATTTGTAATATTATCAAAAATGGGGAAAGAAGCTGAGTGGCATAAAGATCTACTTTATGAGATACATTTAGGATCAAAGAATACATCTTCGATATCTATTAAGTGTGATAGTTAAGTCACATTAGCAAAGGCATACAACAAGGTATACGATGGAAAGTCTGTACATATGAGTCTAAAATATAACTACATAAGAAAATTAATAAAAAATGGAATAATTTTTCTAAATTATGTTAAGTCAATAGAGAACTTGGCGGATATAGAAATTTAGTAATATCTATTTCGAGTATGATGTGGTTGAAACTTTTAAACTAAAAGATCAACTAATGATTGTAACCCTACATATCATTACTTAACAAGTAATCCACAAGTTCAAAGGGTAACAACAAGTCATTCGAATAATGCTGGTTGTTACTCAAGTGAGGGTTGAGGTTTAAACTCTTAATGAAGTTCAGTACTAATTACAAATGTCTCTAAAAGTAACAAAGATACTGAAAGAACTTCACTTAGATGAATTTCGAGGTGGTGCCACCTCAATAGAGAGTTAAAGTTTCACTCTTAAAAGTTTTTTAAAAATGATGAGCATAATGCTATATTAACGCAAAGCGAGTTTGAAGAACTTGTAAACACATGACACTTGTGTGTGTATTTTCACCGGTATTATCACAAAAAATAACCGGTTCAAAGGTATCGTGCTACCTGGAATTTCGATGATACTTTGTGAGAATTACACTATGGTTAGATTCAAATATCTAATCCTTATACATAAGTGTTGCTACTTTGAATATGTAATCTACGTAATCTTAAACAAGTGGAAGATTGTTATAATTATTGTTCAAGATTAGATTTGAGTATAATGAAATGGATGAAATATGATAAACTAGATTCAAATGAGATAAATTGGTTTTGGAATCAAAATTGGGAGAATTTAAATTTTTACCATACATAACAAGCTATTCAACCATGTGTACACATGGTTTGAGCCTGTAGAAACAGAAGCAAAAATGTTTCTACCATGCATACAAATGTATTATACTATGCGTACACATAAGCTAAAAAATAGTCGTATGGCTAGTTTTTTCTGGTTTGATTCTTGATAGCTTTTCATGAAAATACTCAACTTTTCATATTAGTATGGCACTATTTCGTGGATGGTGAATTAAAATCTATAAATAGATAATATATTTCAATTACAAACATAACAAATCAACAATCAAAACCATATTATAGTGCTTTTAAATTCAATTCATTTACATATTCAAACATTCAACGTCTTCTTCAAGTTTTGGAAGATAAATACAAATGCTTAAGTATTTTCTTTTTCAAGGCTTAATCAATCCTACAAACAATTTGCCAAAGTCCCTTTAAACACCAATTAAATACTAGAAGGGGCAAATATCGTTTGAGGATAACGATCTCATGTTTGAGTCTTTCTACCATATTTAACGTTCTTGATTCTTTCTTTTTGTTGTCATCTCTATTCCCTCGGAAGATAATACTCCAACAAGAGTTTGGTGACATTCACTTGTGATAGGATACCTTCAGAAGTTAAAATAGATGTGTAAGGATTTGGAATTCACGGGTGAAGTGAAATACAATTGGACCTTGTAGGGATTGAGGAATTCAATTGTTTAAGCTTATTATTAACTTGGTTATTGATCTTGTTGACTTATCGACCAGAGACTAGAGACGACTAGGTTTCACTCACGGAGAGGATCAATAATCGAATTAATATCAGAAATTTTTTATGAAGCTTCATTTGAATTTTTTCATTGAATTATGTGCATAAATTTATTATATTCTGAGTCAACCAAAAGCATGACATTCTACAAAGTTGCATTTCCCTGTCATTTTTCACTTATCGTGGTTTAGCTTAGTTTTGCTCGATGGCTAACAAAAAGTATAAGTTCTTATATTCTAAATATGTAAATTCACTATATTTTTATGTGATTTTCTATCCAATCCTATTTGGTCTAGACAAACAATGCACCTCTCAACTTATTATCATCCACAAGTTAATCAATTATCTTAAAGCAATAGCAAAAATAATACTCAATTATCATCCAAAAATAAAAAAACTTCATAAGTAAAACCAAAAGTTCAATCTAGGCTACATTGTTTGTCATAACTAAGAAAGTAGGTCATCATCATTGCATTAAAAATAAATTTGAAATTGAAATAAATCACTAGAGGGAGGGAGGGAGGGAGAAATCTTGCACTAAGCTTGAATTGACCTCCCTATTCAATTAATTTCCCAAACCCTAGTTTTGTACATTATATTTCTCTCAATTTAATCTAAAAAAGTCTAACAAAAAAATTAGAATAATTGGTCTTGAAAACCTTTAAAATTGACCAAAAAAGTACTTGAAATTAGCAAAATACTTTAAAAAAAGGATTAAATCACTTTGCCAGAAAAATAATGTTAGAAGCAGTCCCAGAATCGTAGGTGGCAGGAGATAATTAGATGGAAAGACGACTATATTTTAAACTATTCAATGATAGATTGTCATGCGACATTATATTAACTATCATGTCAATTATTCTAGTACTGTAGCATATTTCTAAAAAAAATACGATAGGGTAGCACAGAGGTCACATGCCCACAATGTCCATCCCGTGCATGCAACGGGGAACAATAGGATGACGCTTGAAAGCGCCACATGGTTAATGTGAATTGTCCATTTTCGCAGCCTCCATCCTTGAACTTTCAACTTCTTCCATTATGGTCCCAAACTTCTAAAATGGTCCATTTTGGTTCTTAAATTGAATTTTCTCCTATTTTTCCAACTTTAACCATTCCATCTCTGGCTCATTTTCTCATCCTCTCTTGAACTCGCACCATTTCCTTATTTCTTGTCCAACTCTGTAATCGGCCTAAAACAAACAAAATAAAAATAAAATCAGTAGAAATCGTGCTTTTAAACTTAACAAATATGTAAATTTAAGGCACGGATAAATGTAAAATATACAATTATTAGTTGTATATGAGTAGTCTAGCATATGCACATGTCCAACAATATCTTACATTCATATTGCGTCTTAGATGCTCCAATCTTCGGATAGAGATGTACATAGCGACAAATACATCTTATATAATTATCACTTAGAAGAACATTATAATATCAATAATATTATTCTACATTGTATTTCAACCGCTACTTATCTCTACCTTTACTTAAACTAACATTTTATGTTTTGTTCCTTTAAATTTCGTATCTAGGTTAACATCTTTCGCAACCGAATAGATGTTTATGAGAGAATTCAAAAACCTTGAAAATGAAAAACCCCTTACCCCTTTATATAGGTTTCTCATGTGCTTAGTTGCAATTAGAGTAAATCTCTCACTTACAGTTTTAAATATCCAAGGTAATTCTTTTACTTATGATTTCTCCAAAATATCACTATTTACCTTTTCAAGCCTATAATTTTAAATCCTAAAAATTCTTGAAAAATTCTTAAAAATCACAAAAATATCTCAGATGTTACATTTGGTTGTCATCGATTACAATGTGCAGAAGATTGCTTGATATCCCTATGAGTTGCAATCCAATTTTTGCATATAATCATTTTATGACATTGTAAATTGATAAGTGTGCTAGAAAATAACTTTATGCATAAAATCATCATTTCTTGACGTTGTAAATTGTACAATTTGTTTCATGAATGAACGAAGTTCAATTTTCTTCAATCTATTAAATTTATCATTGTATTTGTATTATTGTAAATGAAAAAAATTTATGAAAAACAAGCAGATGCTCTTGGACTGAACATATTATCCACTTGGGCCAACAAAAAATCAAACAGGACAACATAATTTATCTCAATCGATACCCTGAAATTGGCGCCGACAAGAACATTTCAAGATTGAAATTAATAACTCTCTTTAAATGTCTATCTTTTTTTTTTCCTCGAGTGAACGAGATCATAACAAGAACTCTAGAAATTCAAGATTTCAAACAATTGAATCTATTTTTACACGTTCTTTTTTACGAATCTTTAAAATTCAATTCAACTCAACTTTAGGAAATTCTATAAATATCAAAAATTAGGGGATGTTCCAACGTATACTCCAAAAGAAAAGTCTTTGGAAACTAAAAATAAATTAGATTCGAGATATTGTCCATGTTAATGCGATGGTACCTGAAATATTAAAAGATAAAATGAAGGCATTCCCAATAAAGCCAGTGTCTTGAACCCAAATTGGATTAAATAATAGTTTTTTCTTAAGGGCAGCTCATTTAGACTGTAGCTCAAGGTTATTTATTATATATAAAATGCAAAGGGCTACTACAATTACCTATTCATGCACATGGTTAGTATTATTGCATACAACTTCAATAAAATTTAAAAATAAACGAAATTTCATTATGTTTCTAATGATGTGAACATTATAATACTAAGGGTTCGGTTGACAAGCTTTTGTAGAAGGGTTTTCTGATAAAGTTACCTTAATTTTTATTTTAAAACTAATTTTTAAAATAGTTTCATATTCTGAAAGTATTTTTAGAGAAAGTCACGTTGAACCAATTTCTTTTAAAAAACTATTTTAAATAGAAAAAAATACTTTCATAAAATCAGCCAAACGAGATCAAAATCTCATTTTGACTTCTTAAAACTTATGTCAAACGAGCCATAAATAGTATTAAAAAATTAAATTAAAATCCTATTAATTATATAATCGAGTTCAATATTCCCTTGCTGCATGATAAATATGTCACACAAATCTTTTATTAATCAACTAGAGTCGAGTCTAGATATAATATACAAAACATATTATTTTTGTTTTTATCATAGAAATTGACTTTTAATAGCAAGCTAATTGGCTTGTGGGATAGTATAAATTTAGCCAAGCAACTTAGATTGCTTATGTCATTTTCTCTTTGTTTGAATGATTAAATTTAAAGATTTATTAATTAAATTAAAAAGTCAAATAATTATTATGGTTACTTGTTAAACCTAGTCAACTTTTTGAATTTGGGATATTTGGTGAACTTAAGCTGATGATTATTATTATTTTTGTTAAAAATGTAAAATTTTCACTTGTAACTACATTCTTAGATATGGACCATCTAACAAACCGTGATACTTTTCTGTAGATTATATCAATTAATTATGATGGATTTATGGCTGGGTTGAACAGAACGTTTTATTGTCCATCATGCTTATTGATGTTGATATTTACACATTTTAAGGTTTTTTTGAGAAAAAAATTTGAAAAATCTAATCATGTTGATTAATGTCAAAAAATAAATTATTATCATTCGAAAATATATAAGATAAGAAATGTGAATATGAGTCGATGAGTGAACTTGATATTGGTGAGGTATAAATTGAAAGAATGATGAAAACGTCCAAGCACGTGCATTGAGGGAAGGTTTGAGTTTAGCTTAGAGAAGTTGGATTGCAGGCAAGGATGGAGCCAACACCTGCTAGCCACGACAACTGTTCGTGTTGGTTTCGTCAAATTTTTTTTTGCTATATATTGGTCGGTCGCTCGACGGTCTGCGTGCTCACCTGGATCCGTTTTAACTCATTCGAATTCCTGAATTCGCCACTAAATTAGCAGGTGAGTGCGATTCTTTGCGACTCATCCAATCTCTATTCTTCGATTTTAGCTGAACTCATAATGATTTTATTTTGTATAGCCTTAACTTGGGATTGGCTATTCGTTTTATTTTTCAAGAAGAGAATGAGGTGGTCCATGAACTTAATTTTTGCCCAATCATAATACCCCCAAGATTGTATTCCAACGTTTTATTTATCAATTATTGGACTAAGTAGACAAAATGAAAGGGATTCCACTTAACAGAAAACAAGGGGTGTGCTGCGGTGAAAAAAAAAATAGCAGTTGCAAAGAACCCTTTTTCTTCTTCTTTTTTGCACATGGCTTTTTGATTCACAAATCGAACTGCAGAAGCCCTAGAATTCTGAACTAGTAAATGGATCGTCTTACACTGGATTCTTAGCATATGGGTCAGCATTGATATATGAAGTACTTCATTTGAGGATAATGCCTCTGTAATTATGCTAGAAATAGAGAGAGAAATTGATAACCCAATTACTATTTTTTAAGCCATAAGTTCAGTTACTCACATTGATCCTTTTTCTTGGGTGGGTTTAGTCAAAATTTGTTATTTGAACTGTAAATGATATCGATTTGACTTGGTTGTTGACAATGGCTAGGCGTCACGGATGGCAACTCCCTGCTCATTCTTTTCAGGTTTGACGTTTTTGACTTCTTCTCCTTTTAATCGGTTGAAAATTTGAAAATTTCTTTTGGGTATTTGACTTCGAAATGTGGATTCATATTTTTCTAATGTAGTTGGGATTCTAATAATTAATGATTACTTTTCAGAGTCTAGCTTACAATGTAGTAATATTTCATACTTGGTTAGTTTGAAGATGAAATTAGAAAGATAAGAACAAAAAATATTGGAAGAGAAAATGTTTTTACAGTGTATTTGAATAATTGGAAAAGCTAGTTTTGCAACTAGCACATATTATTGCTCAAAGTATGATTTACTTATTTGAGTTAGAGCAAACATAGGTTGAAATCAAGTTAACTTGATCTTGATGGATCGTTTTCCTTTTCTGAGCTTGCATAGTATAAGTGCTTTTTCGCAATTGACAAACTGATGGATTATGTGAAAAAGACGAAATACTAGAAAAAAAACTTCAAAATGCTTGGCCCTCTATATCCTCTCATATTCCTATTTTACAGTTTTGAGCTATGTTGCTCGGACTCTTAAAAAAGGGAGAAGTATCCGTGTCGACACGACACGACACAGATACTGACACGGGATATGGGTCGAATACTTGGTCTTGCACTTGGACACAGCAGCAAAAGGAGAAGACAGTGGACGGCGTGGAGTATTGCTTCTGGCTTGCGTTTGTAGCGGCGGCAAACCCATTTATTTCGAGTATTGTGGTAGTATTTTGCAAAAATTTATGGAGGACAGGAGCATGGCAGCAGAATTTTGTAGAAAGGGGAAGATAAGAGATGAAGAAGACGATAGGTTCCTCGTTTGAGAAGACGATAGGTTTAGTCCTTTTGGTGAGTGTTAAATGGGCTTTTGTCAAGCCCAATGAATAAGTTAATGATAGAGGAAATTAGGTGGTTTCAAAAGTCAACAATTTATACTGCCAAAATTTGGGAATTGTCTCCGCCAAATTTTATAATTTATTGTAAGTGGCATAAGTTATTGTTTTATTTAAGATAAAATTCATTTAATATTTAATTCTAAATTTGTTTGATTCAATACTTCAAGTTATACTTATCCATTTTGAGTGATTTAAATATGTTAGAAAGGTTAAAAGGCATTCAAGATAAATATATTACGGAAGAAGTATAAATGTTGACAACCGTCTTTATATGAATTATTGAATATCTCAATCTAGATTGTTGTTTTGCTTTAATATTGTAGTTGTTTGCTTTAATTGAGTCATTTTTTTAGAAAAGAACGATAACAACAACAACAACAACAACAACAACAACAACAACAATAATAATAATAATAATAAACTGTAAGACGTGTTCCCGTACCCTTTTCCAAAATTCGGATAATTTTTAACTGTATCCGCATATCTTAATTTTTAAAATGAGAAGGATCTGACTTCTGGATATGTACCCATATCCGACACTCGCACCCGTGTCCGAGCAACATAGGTTTTGAGAATTGTTCTTGCAGATTTTTGTGTTGTTAGTGGAATAAGATTTGTTGCTTCAAGGGGGTTTTGCTCCGGATCACCTGAAACATAAAAGCTAATGGATTTTGACATTTTATCTCATTGCTCTATTTTACTGGGTTGTTGAAATACAAAAACTATAGTTTTATCATTCAGAAATGCACCTTGCACCATTATAGCTATAGATTTAACAATATGTTTCGGCATTAATTGCTTAATTATTTGATCACTGAGAATTCAGCTGAGACAGAATTCTTATAAAATCTTATAGTGGAATATGTTCCTGCTTATATTCTTTTAGAGGGAGGAATATTATCACCTTCATCACATCGAAATTCTTGAGGCTCAAATATATAAGTTCGAAGCATGAAATTCCAGTTCATTGTTAATTTTATGTCAAATTGTTAGAGTAGTTTATATAATAATCTTCTTTCTTCTATTAGTAATTTAGGTTTGAGCCTTTCCTGCCCATCCTTACCTTTCTTTCTATTGTTTCTTTTGCAATGCAGGTTGTGGCTATAACAGTTTTTTTCTTGTTATCTGTTGCTTTCTATGCTTTTTTTGCTCCATTTCTTGGGAAAGACACCTACGAGTACTTTGCGATCGGCATTTACTCCTTCCTGGTAAATGCTCTCTGTGCTTAGTCTTTTTGTTATTTTTGCTGAATCCTGCCATGATCCTGTTTGCAGAAGCTTCACTGCTTCTTATTCCGTGCAATTAATATTTCCAGGCACTGTGTGTATTTATACTTTACACAAGGTGCACAGCTATTAATCCTGCTGATCCTGGAATTCTCATTGAAGCCGACAAGTCTTCAACTTATCGGTCACATAATGAAACAGATGTCCCTGGTAAGCAATTCAACCATGTTATGAATGAAAAATATCCTTAAAATGTTCAAATACACTACCTGATTGGAAGATTGAGGATATTTGCTGTATTTGTAATATGAGTTATTACAACCTACAAGTGCACCACTGTTGGACCTTTCTGGACTAGATACTTGAACAAAGGCCCTAAGGATTATGATGTGGCTGCATTTGAAGTTTTTTCTTTTTTTAATTGAAGCCTATTGGACTATTTAGATTTGAAATTTCCACATTACAGCATTTTTTCCAAGTTTTGTTGATAGCTTTATGGTGT
>CAIGRB010157193.1:10247-30298 GCA_903798255.1 Fraxinus quadrangulata
ATCGAAGTAACCTTCACTTAATTGAAAAAATAAAATATATATTTAACATTTCTCCAAAATAGTCCAACTGACCATAGCCAAATTCTTGTTCATCACTGTTTAAAAATTAGAACAAAAAATATTTATTTCCTCTTCCATTCTCGTGTTAAGCATTCAAAATTTCACTTTGATGTACCTTACATAGAATTTCCTTGAATACGTATGCTTACAATAGAATACTTATAGCACAAGCAAATTCGAAAAAATAAAAAAGGGATTTTAATGTTCGGAAGCCACGTAAATCCACACCATGAGCCCCAAACTCTCGACTCACTTACACTATAATTTATAGTTATATCCTATTGAGAAAAATAGACAATTATTCTTGTGGGCTGTAGTCTCTTGGCATCATCTTCAATTGGAAAAAGGTGCGCTGCCAAAATTAACATCATCACACACTCAAAAAGAATCTAATGACCGATAAGTACCCCAGCCTGAGGGAAGTATCAGAGCCATGAGAATTGGTGATGCACTTGGATGAATTGCTTTGCTCAATACCATTTCTCGTGCCTTCACATTTCTGCATAAACCGTTCACTCAACGACTTCAGAACGCAAGTATTTACTACTGAATTCCAATGCATAGGCAGTGTGAGAAATGATATAAAAAATTTAAAAATAAAATATCGACTCTCACTTCTGCCTGCTGTTTCAACTTGGCATTTTCTTCCATTAATTTAGATTCTTGCATCCCCTTACTTGTTACTTTTATCTTTTTACAGAATTTATCTGTTAACAAGGAGCAGCGTGGTTATTTTTTTCATTGAAGGACAAAGTTTATGGTTTTGCTTTTCGTGAGAAAACTGATCTCTTTCAAAAACTTGTCATTCTTCCCCATTGAAATACAGAGATGTTGGCAAAAATCACAATAATATCTCTGTTTCCAGAACACGGTTTAATCCTCCTTGTACCATTTTCTCTAGTTTCATCAACTCATCCATGTCAAGTCCTTGGAGCTCTTCTCCACTGAGTTGCCTATTACAATTACTACTGTATCTCAACTGTGCAATGCACTTCAATACGTGTAACAAAAAATCTTTAATTTACAGCCATGTTTTACCTTACCTCTCGAGTCTTATCCTCAAGCATCTTGCTGAGCATGCCATAGCTATTATTTTCCTGAGAAGAAAATGCAAATAGGGTTATCCGAATGTCAGGGACAACATAATAATTTTCACTTGTTACAATATTGTGTTTGGACATTATATGTCGTGTTTCTTGATGTACAAAAAGAGTATTGAATTTAAGATCTTACTTGAACGACAAATATTTTCTTCAACGAGTTAATTTTTTTTCTTTTTTAAATTCCATCAGAAAATTAGGAAAAATAAAAATAAAAAATTATCCATATGACTCCAAGTTACAAACAAAATATGACAACAATATTTGAATTCCACGGATTCTTGTTTCTTTGAGAGGGTATTAGTCAATTGTAATTTGGCTTTGCTTTGTATGAACTAAAGACTTTGCTACAATTGATAAGATTACCCATATATGAAATTGGATTATTTATGAGATATTTGATGCAGGTGGAAGCATAAACTAATAAAAGTATAAAAAGAAATGTGTGTACGAATTAACCATTGGATAATTGAAAAAAGTCCAAGTTTTAGTTCAATATTCAAAATCAATCATCCTACAACAAAATCATAGCACCAAATTTGTAGAAAACTTCAAATTAGACTTTTAAAGCAACACAAACACTAGAAAATTTATCCATTTTGATTAAATTCCTAATCAAAATAAAACTTACATTAAATATTAAATGATAAAAGATTAATTAATTAAATATTAAACTATTAAATTAAAATGGGGTCCACTTGCATCATTTTTCATGGATCCGAAAATATTCATCCTGGAATCTACCACTGCTCATCCGACACATTGTAGGGGCAGTGATTCAATTGATACGTCAATGACATAAATATTATCCAATATATCATAATTCTAAAAATCTTGAAAAACTTGAGCGACTAATAACAATTTTCGTTTCTATTCTATTGAATCCCATTAAATTCACCCAGACATCCGGAGTTATTGCCTTGCAAAATTTTGGAATTTCCAAATATTACAAGAAGTGTATTTGATCCTAAGACTTGTTCAATTAGTGGCCCTCTAATGTAAACCAACCATTCGTGTGTGAAAATAGCATAATTAGGGTTTCAATTTTACCAATTGCCATAATTTCATGATGGTCATCGCCTCACATTGAGAATTGATTTCCAAAGTCAGTATATTGATCCACATTGAGTATCTCAAACTTCTCGAGAATCCCAATATCAGTTCTTCCTCGAAGAATGATAAATTTGAGTCGGACTCCATCTTAACATTAGTGTCGTCTCGGGGTTGCTCGCCAATCCCATAACCAACGTATGCTCCTCAATTACTAGAACTCTCTCCATCTCTGAGTTTTGCATTTGCAACTTTGTCAATATTTAGGCTAGCGACTAAACCCACAATTGCCCCACCCTCGTGCAGTCACAACACACACAATGGGGCCACCACTTCGTGCCTCTCGCCAATAGCCGTAAAGGTTACCCACCATCTCTTGTGGAGGGAAAAACAATCTTGCTACCTCGTGCCAAGACCTCAAAATGTTGACAGATTTGTATGTGTTCGTTTCTAAGATTCCAATTATCAACCTTGACACCATGACATCTAACTTGTCCTCGATCAATTTTTAGGAGCATAAAGTAGACTACCATACAAACTCATTTATGTGGGAGTGTAAATTATAACAAATACAGGATTATAAAAGAAAATCTGCACACTAATTAACCATTTAGGTGGATAATTGAAGAAAAATCTCAAACTTTCTATTCGCATTCGAAATAATCATCCTACAACACAAATGTAAAACCAAATTTATATAAAACTACTAACTAGACTTTAAGCAGGACAAACTCTACAAAACTTGCTAGTTATATTAAACTCCTAATCCAAATAAAAGTCCTACTAAACATAAAAATGATAAAGGATTAATTAATAAATAATAATATTTCAGCACTAAGATATTAATTTAAATGGGACTACTTGCATCGTAGATTTAATTAGCCCCTATGGAGTTCTCTGATTGAATTCTGTGCCTTTCAATTAGTTGCATCATGCTGGAGAATGAAACAAGGGGAAATCATGTTTTCAACTAATTAAACTAGTGGAAGAAGAATCAAAATCTAATACATTTTATACATAGAATGCTTGTTGGGTACCTAATACAGAACTCAGGATTATGATTTTAATTCACCTTAATTTGGTACCCAATATGGAACTCAATAGTATGACTTGATTTTTTCTACTTTAGTACATCAAATCAACCATATTAAACACTAGAAGGTTCATTGCAAATGGTGCAGTTTCATTAATTTTTTGCATAAGATTGTTCAAAATAGGAATCTATACGTGAACCTGGACGTCCCAACTAGGTTAGCACCTCTTTTGCACTCATCATCTAATGATCCCAACATTTTATAAATAACAACAATAGAAAGAGTACGTCAAAATGTAAACAAGTAGGATAAAAACTAACAATCTATATATAAGTCTTCAGTTTTTCCTTTCAGGTGCCAACAAGAATTATAGGGACCTTATTTATGTTTGCACGAGTATGAAGAACTCCTTAGTGCCACTTTGGAATGTTAGAATATATAATACACAACCATTAAGCTATTAGATAGCATGAATTAATGTGTCCTCATAGATGTTGATTACTACTTGAAAGATTCTTACATAAAGATTTTCCATTCCATATATGACTGAGATGCTGAAGTTTGAAACTTCAGTAGGTCTATGTCCTGTTTAAGAATTAGAAGCAACTAATGGTACTGTGAGAGATGATATCTGATTGAACAGTAAACCGAAGGATTTTTTAACCAATCCAATTGCAAGCTGGAATTGGTATTTTCTTGTCGAATGTATGAGGCATGCATGTACAAATTTCATTGGTGCCTAAATACTTCAACTTATAACATTTACGTGAAACAGTACCATTTTAAACAACATTATTTTAAAGCTTAAGATAGTAAACAACTGATTTCTCACAACCTTTTTAACATTTATTATGCTTAGTTTAAGGTACAAAGCATGAACCTTAGACACAAAAACACAGAAATCAATACATCTCTCACTGAGGGCGTTTTTCATTCATGACTTGGTACTTCCCACAATCCCACCTTGACTCTCAAATGAACATATTCAATAGCATTCGCCCACTATTATTACTAAAATCAATACAGAGAAATTCACAGGAATTGCAGTATTTCATTATTCACCAGTATGTGATTTACAGGGATTGTGTACATATTTCTAGATAGAAACTTTGAGCTACACATGATATGTAAAGAATGTAAGGAAATTAAACTGTACATGGAGAAAGTCTTCTTAATTTGTGCAATGAATGCTTGATTTGTGTAGTGAACGTGATTTGTGCTAATCCTGTGTTGGAGTTTAGGCATGAAAAGCTAGATTACGAGCAATGTGAATGGCTGCCTGGTTGACATAGTGAAGAAGAATAGGTTGAGGATGGGGAACCATGAGATCTTGCAAGAGAAGGTGGAGCCAAACAAGTTCACAAGTGGTAGTGGCTATCACATGCTATTCAACCTCAGCAAAAGAGCGGGAGACAGTAGTTTTCTTCTTTGTGCACCAAGAAATGGGACTCACCCAATTTGATGATGAAGCTAGTGGTGGAACATCGTGTAAGAGGACAATTGGCCTAATGCGAATCACAAAAGGTAGATATCTGAAAACTGCATTTAGAAGAGAAGAAAAGAACATAACCAAGAGCGGTCTTCAAATAGAGGAGCACACGAAGTGTAGCAAGATGATGAGGCTCGCAAGGCGCATGCATGAATTGACTCAAAATATTGACCACAAAGGTTATACGTGGCCGTGAAATGGTTGAATAGATTAAATCCGAACTAATCTCGATATGAGCTGGGATCTTCTAGAAAGTCATCATTCGAGTCATTAAGTTTACAGTGTTGTTCCATGGGAAAGTATGCACGACGACAGCCTAGTTTACCAGAATTCGAGAGAATGTCCGAAGTATATTTTTTTCCCATTGATAAAAAAGATATCGGTAGGTGATCAAGCAACCTCAATCCCTAGAAAATACTTAAGGTCACTAAGGTCTTTAATCTTGAAGGTCTTTGCAAGTTCTTGTTTGACAGAATTGATAGAAGAGGTCATTCCCAACAACCAAAATGTCAACATAGATAAGGACGATAATAAATACCTTGCTCTAGATTTTGGCAAGGAGACTATGATCAGCTATGGATTGGCCAAAACCTGCAAGAGTGAAAACATGAGATAATTTCAAGTTCCATTGGCGAGAGGCTTGTTTAAGGTCATATAGAGATTTGTGGAGACAGCATACGCGCCCCTCTCCCTAACGACAATATCATGGTGGAGGTCGCATGTATACTTCCTCATCAACGTCATCATGGAGGAAAGCATTATGAACGTTCAACCATAGAATACTCCAATGTTTGGCTGCATCTATAGTAAGAAGACAACGAACAGTAACAAGTATAGACACAAGAACAAAAGTGTTATAATAATCAAGGTCTTCTAATTGAGTGAACCATTGACAATTAAACAAGCTTCATGGCTTTCAATGGAACAGTCTGCATGCAATTTTATTTTGAAGATCCATTTGCAACCAATAGCCATCTTACCACAAGAAAGAGTTTCAAGAGTCCATGTGTGATTAGACTCTGAAGCATGAATTTTGGAAGCCATCACCTTTAGCCAATGAGGCTCAAAGACACTTCGAGAGTAGATAATAGGATCTTGAACATTTTGGAGACAGATGAGAGAAAAGTGTTTAGGACAAAAGTGGCGATAAGAAAAAAATTGGGTAAAGAATACACCGTACTTGAGAAAGGCTTGAAACAAGGTGACGAATGTCGGGCTTCCGAAAGTAGGTTTGAGCAAATGTAATCCTGAAGGTATGTGGGATGAGCGACATTGCAAGAAAGTCTAGATAATGGGGTGGGCATGTGAGGTTCAAGTGAGTTGGCAGAAAGGTCATCATCTGGTGGTGAGGGTATAATGCATAATTTCTGGTGAGGATGATGCTGGGGAAGATGACTCAGAAGTGTGATGTATATCATGGGATGAAGTTAAGATAGGATGAGGCATATCTAGGAAATATGGGCCATCTGGTTAGGTAGGTAGTGGCAGGGGATAAGAAGGTGGTGTGATAGTAGCAAAGGGAAAAAAGGATTCCACAAAATGCACATCACGAGATAAAAATAGTTTTTTTTTTTTTTTTGCAAGTCATAAACATGGTAATTGTGTGGAGTTTGAGAAGCCTAGGAATATGCATGATGTAGCATGAGGGAAAATTTGTCGATGAACATTTAAAGTGTGCACATAGCAGACATTCAAAAATAGGAATGTAATTATAAGTAGGGGTTTTTTGGAAAAGAAGGTCATAAGGGCTTTTGTAATCGAGGAAGGAGGACGGTGTACGATTAATTAAATTAGTAGTAAGTATTCACCCCGTAAGGAAATAGGTAAATGTGCATGAAAACGAGACATTGAGCTATATTTAATAGATGGCAATGCTTTCATTCAATTGCACTATTTTTTTGTTGTGTCTCAACACAAGTACACTCATAAAGGATGCCATGATCAAGAAAATTTGTGCACGCCATTTTAATACAGGCAGTGAGACAGGTAAAAGCATTAGATTTAAAACGTATGAGATACACCCAAGTAACAGTGAGAAATCATCAACAATTATTAGAAAATAGTGTGCACCGGTTGTAGAGAGAGTAGGATATCCGTCCTGAATACTACAATAAATACGACGACGTTAGCTAGTATGACTCATTTTCGAGGGCATGTAGTCAATGTTTTGGGACACATGTTCATTTTTGAATGTCATTCCACATCATTGTAGATAGTTAGATGGGCTCACTATGTATTTTGCATCCATATGTATAATTGATGTATTTTCATAATCAAAGTAATGAGAATTCGACTTATCTTTATATCGGGTTATATAATTATGAGTTAGTAGTGACATAGTACTATTGTTGGGGGTTGTATAAAATTGTTTACAGGTTGGTTAGCTCAAAATAAAGGGGAGATAATGTCGAAATTTTTAATAAAATAAAACTATTTATATGTTTCAGATTGTAGTAGCCTTGGTGGTGGGTCCAACTCTTAGTTGGTATTTATCATCGGCGCACGTTAAGTTTCAGGTCCACTAGGGTGATCCGGGGCGAGTCGTGTCAGAACCATATCACTGCATTGATCCTAGAGGGTGGCAATTTGAGTGTCCGATGGTTTCTTCAAAGTACCATTGAAGAAGACAAGTCTAATTTAGCATTGAGGACCATACGCATTGAGTGTTTCCAGGTAGCATAGTTGTCCGAGTAAGGAGATCGGAAACTAGCGCAACACCACAATTATCAACAAGGGTTAAGAAATTTAGGGACGCAAAATCATTGATCAATTTTAAAGGCGTGGAATTAGTGTCGGACTTAAGTATAGGCAGGATTGGCAAACCTTAAACCCTTAGAAAAGAAAAATAAATAAATTTGGTCCATGAACTTTCTGATTGGAACAACTTAACGCCCTTGGTACTCTCTAAGGTTTACTGTGACTACTTCTATTGTTATTGCTAATGTCAAATTTACGATCATGGGTTCGAGTTGCAAAACATTCATGTTAATGGAGGGATTGTTGGTGATTATACCATTGGCACACCTTGTTTGGAATAAAAACCTATTATATTTCCTCCTAATTTATTTTCATCACATTTTCTTAGCCTTCTAATGTGATTGGGTTCTTGTTAGGCCATTCTTTGGTTACATCTTTGAGTGAATTGTGGGCAATTCAATGGATTTTGGAGTACTGGTACTTGTGGGATGTGCCCCTCAAATCTTGGTGATGATCAAGGTGGCTAATGATTTTCTTTCACACCAACTTCTAATTCTTGGTTAGTTTAGTTGGCATGTAATGTAAATGCTATTTGAGAGTACTATTTAAGTCTTAGAAATGACGATTTGTTGAAAGTATTCGTAATGATGAATTGCTCGGATCAATTTAATTTTCGTCTCATTTTGATTTCTATAATATCATAATGAGTTTTAGGGGATGATGAAAATGTGATAAAGATTATAAGATTATTCTTCTGTCGTCATTTTCAATTGTGTGAGATTATTTAGAGTTAATTGTTTGAATTATCACGAAATCTTTTCTTTTAAAATTACTTGTAGCCCTATAGGTAAGATCTTCAATTTTATAATGGTAATATAGGTATATTTTATAAAATTTATAATATTCTAACAAGAAGAAAATGCAAATAGGATTATTCGAATTTCACACGACATAATTTTCACTTGTAACAATAGTGTGTTTTTGACATTGTGTAATGTTTCTTAATATACCAAAGAGTTTCAAGTTTAAGATCTTACTTGAATGACCAATATTTTCCTCAACAAGTTAATTTTTTTTTTTTTTTAAATTCCATCGAAAAGTAAGAAATATTTTTTTTCTTTCTTTCATTCTTTTTTTCTTTCTATCTGTGTGACTCCAAGTTAAAAAGAGAATATGAAAAACAATATTTAAAATCCAAGGATTCGTATTTATTTGAGAGGGGATTAGTCAATAAGAAACTAGTTCTTAACGAGCTCTTGAGTAACTCTAGGTATTAAACGTATAATTTTTTTTTTGCCATGTGAACTAAAGACTTTTCTACAATTGAAAACATTTACCAAATATGGAACTTAATTATTTAGGAGATAATTTGATGCAGCGGAAGTATAAAAGATAACAAATCTGAAATTATAAAGAGAAAATTGCATAAAATTGAGTATTCAGGTGGATTTAATTAATTAAAAATATCAAAGTTTTAATTCAATATTCAAAATCAACCATCCTTCAACAAAACCATAACGTCAAATTTATACAAAACTCTTAACTAGACTCATAAAGCGAAACGAACTCAAAAAAACTTATGTATTTTGATTAAATTACTAATCAAAATATAATTCCCATTAAGCATAAAATTATAATAGATTAATTAATTAAAAATTAAAAATATTATACTATAAAATTTAATGGGATCCACTTGCATCATTCTCCTTGGATAGGAGAAGATTCCTCCTCGAATCTTTTGGCGCTCATCCAACACCTTGTGTCGTAGTGTTTCAGTTGATACATCTATGACATAAATATTATTCCATATATCTTAATTCTAAAAATCTTGAAAAACTTGAGCAACTGATAAAGATTTTCATTGAATCCCAACAAATTCACCCAAACATCCAGAGTTGTTGCATTGCAAAATTGGAATTTCCAAATGTTTCAAGAAGTGTATTTGATCCTAAGACCTGTTCAACCATGTGCCCTTCTAATGCAAACCAACCATTCAAGTGTAAAATATTTCATTTGCATTATTGTGGTTTCAAGTTTACCAACTACAATAATTTGTGATGGTCATCGCCTAACATTAAGAATTGATTTTCAAACTGAGTATGATCCATATCCTGTTTTTCAAACTTCGTCTCGAGAATCTCGACATCAATTCTTCCTCAAAGATTGATGAATTTGTGTCAAACTCCATCTTAACATCCGTACGACAATCTGAATTGCAGTCCCTACAGGGGTTGCTCATCAATCCTATAACAACATCCACAATCATCGGAATGCTATCTATCTTTGAGTTTCCATTTGCAACCCTATCCACAATTAGGCTCGCGACTAAACCCATCATTAGACCAAACTCGTGCAATCGCAACATGCATGTCGATGCACCACTTCTTGCCTCTTGGCTATTGCCATAAAGGTTGCCCACCATCTTTTGTGGAGGGATAACTAATCTTGCCACCTTTTGTTCCCTGACCTCAAGATGTTGACTGACTTGTATTAGGTCATTTTTACAACTCATATTATCAACCATGGAATCACAACGTGTAACTTACGCATTCATTGCTAGGAGCGTAAACTCAACTATGATACCAAAGTATGCATGCTGAAGCATAAATGATAACAAATGCAGGATTATACAAGAAAATCCGTGCACAAATTAACCATTTAGGTGGATAAATGAAGAAAAATATAAAACTTTCTATTCACATTCAAATCAACCATCCTACGACACAATTATAACACCAAATTCATATCAAACTCCTAACTAGACTTTAAGCATAACAAACTCAAGAAAACTTATTTTAATTAATTTCCTAATCCAAATAAAAGCCCTACAAAACTTAAAATGATAAAAGATATTAATTAAAAGTAATGCAATTTAAACAATAAAATATTCAATTAAACAGGTCTACACGCAAAATAGATTTAGTTAGCCCATTAGGGGTAAATACAATATAACATAAATCTACATTTTAATGAACTGGAAACACTCTTGTTTGCAATATTTTCTTGTTATGATTTCAGTATATAAAGTACAAACTAGAACAACAAATTTAATACCGAATTGTCTATAAATGGTGTGATCTCACCTGAAGTTGGAGAGATGGTTGCCCTAATTTGTCGGAATTCTCTGATTGAATTCTATGCCACAATTAGTTGCATCATGCTGAAGAACAAAACAACGGGGAACAATGTTTTCAGCTACTTAAACTAGGGGAAGACAGAAATCAAAATCTAATGAATTTTGTACATAGGATGCATGTTGGCTACCTAATACAGAACTCAACATTAATGCATGTTTTGTACCCAATATGGAACTCAACATTATGACTTCATTTTTCTACGTTAGTACATGCATTCAACCAAACTAAAACAGTAGAAGATTTTTTTTTTTTTTTAGTACGACTGTTGAAAATAGGAATCAGTATGTGCATCTCGACGGCGCAACTAGGTTAGCACCTCTTATACACTCCCGTCATCTAATGATCCCAACATTTAAAAATAATATCAAAAAGAAAGAGTACATCAAAATGGAAGCAAGTAGAATAAAAACTAAAAATCTATATATAAGTTTTCAGTTTTTCCTTTTAGGCGCCAACAAGAATTATGGGGACCTTATTTATGTGTGTACGAGTATGAAGAACTTCGTAGTGCCACTTTGGAACGGCAGAATATATAATGCTCAATCATTTAAGCTATTAGATATCATAAATTAATGTGTCCTAATAGATGTTAATTAATACTTGCAGACTCTTACAAAAAGATTTTCCATTCCGTAAATAGCTGTGAAGTGCTAAAGTTCGAAATCTCAATGGTACTGTGAAATACGATATCTAATTGAATGGTAAACCAATGGATTTTTTAACCAATCCAATTGAGTGCAAGCTGGAATCAGTATTTTCTTGTCGAATGTACAAGGCGTGCACAAATTTCATAATAATGGGTGCCTACATACATCACCTTAAGACAATTACATGACACGAGAGTACCATTGTAAACCATATTACTTAAAGCTTAAGATATATTGGAGAGTATGCTCTTGATAAGACAAAATTGGATAGGAAAACAACTAACTTCTCCCATATGTTTAACCTTAACTATGCTTAGTTTAAGGTAAAAAGCATGAACCTTAGACACAAAAAACACAGATAGCAAGGCATCTGTCACTTAGGGCGCTATTGCACTCTTGACTTGAACTGCCCACAGTCCCATCTTGTTGCTCAAATGAACAGATTCAATAGCATTAATCACCCACTATTAATGATCAAAAAAATTGTTGAAAGCACCACGAGACGAGAATACTTCAATTTTTCGCCATTCTCGTGTTCACATTTTTCTATATAATCATTGTTGCTTCAATTCTACATCATCCCCTGCCCCCACCTCATTATCAAAAGCTAGTTTACAAACACACACAGAAGAAAAACATGTGATATCTATCAGTGTAACCTTCGCCCCTAGTTTTGTTCGATTCTTTGTCACACATGTAGATAATTTGCATCCATATCCGAGCTACAATTTCTACCTTATAATTTCCATTACTGCATATTTAATTCGTACTCTCTCAAAAGAAGGGTCTCTCCAGTCATTTTTTCATTGGTTTTAGCCCATTTAAATCTTAAGTTTTACACAAAACTAGCTATGCGATAGAAACTCAGTAGCAAAAAAGTATCAAAGCTTCGACCCCAGTAGCATGTTGTGTGCGTGTCCACAAGAGAAAAAAGAGGAAATTAGAGAACCTTGAGCTATAATAATGGAAGAGTTTTGCAGTGGCAGAAAAAATAATTAGGGCAATATCAGCATCACAGAGATTAGAGAGTTCTTGAGCCTTCTTAAAAACCCCTCCTCTTTTAAAAGGTCACTTGGTGTGCCCTCAAGTTATCAACCTTCTTGATCTGAATCTTTTGTCTCACCATTTTCTCAATACACCACTGCAAACAATCTTTATACGTATATTTCGTCAGTATCAAAAGAAATATACAGAGATCGAAGGACGAGAAAGAGCATTGGTCTTTGATAAAAACAAGGAAAAAAAGAGGCAAAGTATAAGTACAAAGCAGAATCCGACACCACGACCAAAAAAATGGAAATCACAGCCAAGCGAGAGGGGGAGGGAAAGAAGATCTATATATATATAGAGAGAGAGAGAGAGAGAGAGTCAGTTAGAAGAATCATTCAGTTTTTTTCATAAAATAGAAATCTTTAACAGTGTAACGTTTACTGATTCAGGAAAGAGATGACAACCTCCACCTGCAGAAGTGAAACCCATGAGAGAGAAAGTAGAAAGCATCTGAAATTAGAAACCAGGCTGAAGTGGCAGAGAAAATATCAATAAAGAGAATTTCACAACTTGCCGAGAGAGAGAGAGAGAGAGGTGTACGGAAATTACTTTATGGGACATTGGTTTTGATGAACCTTGAAACTACTCACGTAATGTCAACCTCTATTTATATACTTATGTACACATAGATTAATCATATATATAATTCGTAATAAACAATTTGTACAAGGAAATGGTTGACAAAAATTTTACCAACTCACAAAATGTGGAACCCATTGAAATAAAAAATGAAAAAAAACCCACCCCTTGCATTTGTGAGTGTCTGTCAACAAAACCACCCCCTCCTACCGTGAACCCTCACGTGTACAAGTAGCATGATTGATACAATTCTACCAATTAATAATGTGCGCAAGGACAAAGAGAAAGATCAATACTTTATACTATAATTTAATATTCTGTTTTTACATTGTACAATTAATTTGAGCTTATTAATTAGTTCAACAATGTTATAAACTCATATTAGATTAGATTCAATTGGATTGTAATATTCTTAAATATTAAAAAATAATATAGAACCCACTCCAAGAATAATTGAAATAAATAAAGCCTAAAGATGCACGCACTAAGTTCTTTAATTGATTGGAGAAGGATAAAAATTGTCAATTGATTGTAATCGTTATATTGACGAAATATATACTGAAAAATACTAAAAATATGAAAGTAATAAAATGAAATTTTTATTTAAGTAACTAGTTCTCAATTGACAATATAGATTATCTATTTAACGTTTTTTTTTTCAAAATAACCCAACTGACAGTAGTCGAGTTCGCCCTTCGAAAATTAGATTAAAAAATATTTCTTTGAATACGTACTATTTCAATAGCTTTTAGCAGGAGTATATGGCACAAGCAAATTCAAAAACAAAGGATTAATTCTAATGTTCAGAAGCCACGTAAATCCAAAACATGGGCCCCTAACACTCTAACTCACTCACACGAAAATGTATAATTATATCCTATTAAGAATAATAGATATTTATTCTTCTGGGTCGTAGTCTCCTGGCATCATCTTCAGTTGGAGAAAGGTTATAAGCTGCCAAAATTAAAATCAGCAGGGTCAAACAGATCTGAGACTCACCCTACTACGACAATACTTTTTTGTGTACATTTGAATTAGGTTATATGAATCTAATGAAAATTACGTACCCCAGCCTGAGGGAAGTATTAGTCATGAGAATTGGTGATACACTCGGATGAATTTGCTCTGCTCAATACCATTTCCAGTACCTTCAGATTTCTGCATAAACAGTTCACGCAATGACTTGAGGACGCGAAAAATTTACTGCTGAACTTCACGAGCAAACTGATCTCTTTATTACACTGCCATTTCTTCCCCATGGAAAGACAGATATGTTAGCACAAAAAATCTAAAAAGGAAATGTTAGGTATTTAACGTAATTGGCAAGTCTATGAACAAAAATGACTAAACTTGATATATTGTAAAAAGTCAAAGAGTAGCGTGCAATTAGTGAAAGTTGTGATATTTTATGTCGAAGGTTCGAGAATGGGAAAGAAAGAAAAAGGACACGGATTTTCGCTTGACTGTCATTTAGGTCTAGGGTTCGAAAATGAGAAAGAAGAAAAAACGGCGTGGATTTTCACTAGACTATCTACAAGGTTTGACTCGAGGGTCAGAAATAGAAATTTCATCGCCCGACTGTCGCCTCGCCTTCGTTCGAGCAACAACCTGTCGCTCACCCTATGCTCGAGCAACAGTGTCATCCAAAAAAAATTTATTTCGTTTTTCAAAGGCTTTTTGTCCGACCCATTCATTCCCTAACCTATATATAAATATCCAAGTGCCACAGAACGATTTTACAAAGGTTGAACATTGAGAAAAACATATTCTTTGAGATCATCTTCATCTATTTTGCTTTCAACCTTCGTCTTGTTATTGGCTTTTGGCGGTGAAAACATCAGATTCATAATCCAAATACCAAACTGTTGATTCATTCATATGTGTCAGAGTATTTGAAGATTAAGGGAAGGTGGTGGAGTTTCAGTTGTTGAAGAATGCGGTGTTCTTCGTGCATTCACGGGAGATAGATGATTTTACAAAGCTATGAGTTATTGCAGGAGAGCGCAATCTAGGAGAGCTTTAAAAACTGCAGCTGGGAATTGGTGCAGGAGCACAAAATCTAGGATAACGGTTGAAATTATAGATATGTGTCGTAGTCTAGTCTGGTAGACTGTAAATTATAAATTATTTATAGTAAATTGTTGATTGGCAAAGTGTTCAGAGTTTTTTTACCAGTTGGGTTTCTTCGTAATCAATTATGTGTTATTTATTGTTTTTATAATTGTGGTAATTCAACATAGAAAAATATGAATTTCATGATTAACCATGTAGAAAATAATTAATAGTGACTTGTTGCTATTTAATTGTAAAGTAATTTTAATTTCGCATATTCATCTATTCACCTTCCGTTTAGGTGTTATTAGGGTCGAACTATGTATTTTCAGGAAACACTGAAAACACGAAATTGAATGAAACAATACATTTGTTTCCACAAGGTTTAATCGTCCTTGTACCCTTTTCTCTAGTTTGTTCGACTCATCCATGTCAAGTCCTTGGAGCTCCTTTCCCTTGAGCTTCCTATCACAATTATAATTGTGTCTCAAATATGCAATGCACTTGAATACAAGTAACAAGAAATCTTTAATCTACAGTCATATTTCACCTTAACTCACGAGTCTTGTTCATGATCATCTAGCTGAGCACGCCATATCTATTATTTTCCTGATAAGAAAATGGAAATAGAGTTATTCGAATGACTCACGCGAAATAATAATTTTCACTTGTAACATTATCATGTTTCTGACATATTATTATTGAAAATATGAAATTCATTTTTTAGTTACGTTTATTCACGTCTTTTGAGATTATTCATGAATACTTTAAGAAACTAGTTAATTCATGTACTTGGAGAATACATGAATTATTTTGGCCATTAGTTTGCATTTAATAACTAATATATATATTAGGTTAAATTCATGCTTTGTGAAGCCTATAAAATCATGTTTTATAAATCATTTTGGAGGGTTAAGATATAAAGTTGAGTATTCTCTTAAATATTATCTTCTCTTCTAAAGTTGTTGCATGTCATTTTGGAGTGTTACAGAAATAAAGTTGACTGTTCTCTTGAATATTATTTTCTCCTGTTCTAAAAGTTGTTCCATCTCCAATTTTCCAACAAAAGTGGCTTTAGAGCGAGGTTATGAGTGTGAAAAGAAGAGATGGCGGACAATAATTCTCTGTCCATTCCTTGACTCACTAATGATATCAATATTACATTGAATATTTGTATGAAGGCATGTCTTGAAAGTCAAGATTTGTGGGAAGATTTGTGGGACTTGGTAGAAGAGAGGTTTTGAACCTCAAGATGAAGAAGGCATGCTTCAAGCACAAAGAGATTTTCAACAAGCAACCAAGAGAAATGATCAAAAGGCTCTTGGTATGATTCATCAAGATCTTGATGATAAGATTTTTCAAACGGTGTCAAACACTACCACTTCAAAGCAAGCATGTCATGAATTCTTCAAAATACGTACAAAAGTGTGAACAAAGTAAAAAAAATTCGTCTTTAGTCTTTCATATGAGAAAATGAAGCTCTATCCAAGAAGGAATCTAAATATATTTCAGACTACTCTTCGTGAGTATTGATGGTTATCAATAATATGAATATGTATGAAGAAGAAGTAAGTGATCTTCAAGTGATCAAAAAAACTCTTCGATCTTCACATGAGAAGTTTAATTTTATTGTAGTGGCATTCAAAACATCAAAATACTTGGAAGAAATTACTGTTGATGAAATCGTAAGTACACTACAACCTCACAACGAGAAGCTTAAGAAGAAAAAACAGGTGAAACAAATCTTTCTTTGAAAGAAGGGCGATGAAGACATAATCCTCAAAGAAGAGAAGGAAGAAAAAACAATGGCGGGGATATGATAAATATCAAATTGAATACTATAAGTATCACAAACTTGATCAATTTGCCTAGGAGCTCAGGAGTAACAACGTGGAGGAGCAGTGCAACTACGTTAAAAATAAAGACAAAAGAAAAAAATAACTTTGTTCTTGGCGTACAACGTACAAAGAGGCAACAATCATACATGTGAAGATGGATCCCTGTTCATAGAACTTGAAGAACTAAATGATCATGTTACATTTGGATATAATTCAAAGGTTTAAGTCAAGGATAAAGTAGAATTCTCATCCAAATGAAGAACGGCGAATATCAATACATTTCCAATGTTTACTATGTTCCTTCCAAGTATTTTGAGTTTAGGCCAATTTTTGGAGAAATGATACGACATCTCAATGAAGAACTAATAAATGACAACAAGAGATTGTAATGAAAACTTGATTGCTAGAGTTCCAATGACAAAGAACCAACTTTTTTTGTTGAATATTCGAAGTGGAGAAGTGAAGAAGTTTGAATGCATGTGCCAAAGATTCAACATGTTTATGGCATTTGAGACTTGACCATCTAAATTTTGATGGTCCAAACTCTTGACGAAGAGAAATATTGTTAAAGGTCTGCCACATATTCATCATCCAAATCAATTTGTATCTATAAAAAGCAATCACGAAAGCCTTTCCCAAGAGAAGCAAGTTTTCGAGCATCAATGCTACTTGAATTAGTGCATACACATATTTGTAGAACAATCAAGCCTATATCTTTTGGTAAAAATAATTACTTCATGTTATTTATTGATGAGTCTTCTTACAAAACACGAATGTATTTCTTAGAGAAAAGTTTGATGCATTTGACGCTTTCAAGAATTTCAAGGTGATACAGAAAAATCAAAATGGTCACAAGATCAAAACCTTATACTCAAATAGTCATAGTGAATATATTAGTAACAAATTTAAGAATATTTGTGAAGGTCGTGGTATTTAACATTCTTCGACTCTTCGTATGTCTCCTCAACAAAATGACTCTTGTATAATTGTTGTATCCCACCGAAGTGTGCAAAATAACTCCTAAAGAAGCATGGAGTGGATTCCAACCAAGTATATTACATCTTCGAATTTTTGAGAGTGTTGCGTCATCTCATGTTCTGAAAGAAAGAAGGACCAAACTAGGTGCAAGAGAGAAATATATCTTAGTTGGCTATGTTCAATATCAAAAGGTAACAAGTTTGATTCAATTGATAAGTCAATGGTATAGATATTAACCATATATCTTGATTCTAAAGAACTTGAAAAACTTGTGCAATTAATTGATTTTTTTCACTTCTATCCCATTATACCCCAACAAATTCACCCAAACATTCAGAGTTATTGCGTAGTAAAATTTAGGAATTTCCAAATGTTCCAATAAGTGTATTTGATCCTATGACTTGTTCTACCATGTGGCCTTCTACTAGAAACGAACTATTTTAGTGTGCAAAATATTTCATTCGCATCATTGTGGTTTCAATTTTACAACTGCCATAATTTCATGATGGTCATATCTTGACATTGAGAATGGATTCTCAAAATAAGTATGTTGATCTATATCGAGTTTCCCAAACTTCTTTTCTAGAATCTGGACATCAATTCTTCCTCGAAGATTGATAAATTAGTGTCAGACTCCATTTTAACATCCATACAGCAATCTGAATTGTTGTCCCCACGAGGGTTGCTCACCACTCTCATAACCAACGTTAGCCCCTCAATTACCAGAACTTTTTCCATCTTTGAGTTTTTCATTTGCAACATATCCACAGACAGGCTTGCAACTAAACCAATCATTGCACCAGCCTTTCGTAGCCGTAACGGAAGATGAAATCAATACCTAATACTTTCATAAATAGAATGCAAGTTTGGTACCCAGTACACAACTCAAAGGTATGACTTAATGCATGTTTATTAATCAATACGAACCTCAACAGTTTGACTAATTTTTTTTTACTTTAGTAAATATATTCAAGCGTACCATATTTAGAAGGTTCATTGAAAATGAATGCAGTTTCACTTATTTTATGCATAAGATTGTTGAAAATAGGAATTAATATGTACACTTGGATACTCGAACTAGGTTGGCACCTCTTTACCACCCTCATCATCTACCGATCCCCAACATTTTATTGTTAATATCAAAAAGAAGAGTACATCAAAATGGAAGCAAGTAGAACTATTTATAAGTTTACAATTTTTCCTTCCAAGTGCCAGTAAGAATTATAGGGACCTTATGTGTTTGAGTATTAAATATTTTCTTAATGTCACTTTCGAATGTTGGAATATATATTAGTTAACCATTTAGGCTATTAGATAACATGAATTAATTAAGTGCCTCATAGATGATGATAACTATGAGCTACGAGAATACTTTTAATTTAGTGCAATCCTTGTGTTCACATTTTTCTATATGATCATTGTTATTTCAACTATACATCCTCCCCTGCCCCCGCCACCTTCACTAAAAGACAGTTTACAAAGGCACACAAGAGAAAAACATGTGATATAAATCAGTGTACCATTTGCCCCTAGTTTTGTTCGAACTATGTATCACACTTCTAGATTATTTGCATCCATATCCGAGCTACAATTTTCTACCTAATAATTTCCATTACTGCCCCATTTAATTCGTACCTGCTCAACAGAAGTTTCCTGTGGTCTTACCGCATTAAAATCTATACTTTTCAGTACAAAACTAGCTGCTAAGTGATTGAAACTCAGTAGCCAAAAGCATCAAAGCTTCGACCCCAGTAGCATGTTGTGTGTGTATTCAATAGAGAGGAGAGGAAATTAAAAAAACCTTGAGCTAGAATAATGGAAGAGTTATTCAGTGGCAGAAAAAATGATTAGGACAATATCAGCATCACAAAGAGTAGAGTTCTTGAGCATTTTTGAAAACCCCTCTTCTTCTCTTTGAAAAGTTCACTTGGCGTGCCGTCAAGTTATCAATCTTCTGTCTCACCATTTTCACAGTACACTTACTGCAAACAAATATTGTATGTATATGTCGTTAGTACAATAAGAAATATATAGAGATCGGGGGAAGAGAAATAAAATTAAGGAAAAAAGAAGCAAAGCATATTTTCGAGTACCATAAAGAATCTGAAACAACCCAAAAAAAAAAAAAAAAAAACATTAGAAATCGCAGTTAGAAGAATCATTCTGTATTTTTTTTTTTTTTGCATAAAATAGAAATCTTTAACGGTGTCACATTTACTAATTCAGGGAAGAGATGAGAACCTCCACCTGCAGATGTGAAACCCTAGAGATAGAAAGTAGAGAGCATCTGAAATCAGAAACCAAGTGAAGTGGCAGAGAAAATATCAATAAGGTTGGTTT
>CAIGRB010157193.1:30347-71032 GCA_903798255.1 Fraxinus quadrangulata
ATGATATTCCTTTCTAAGATGTTTCTGTTGTTGTATACTAGATTTAGGTATTGTTTTCTGGCTTTGATACCAGTTTGAAGGCAAGATAAGTTGTGAAGTATATTATCAGAAATACTCAATTTTATTTTCTTAAAAAATTACTGCAAATTACATTCCAATTTATAGGATACAAAAGATTTTTCAACTTACTCAATCAATTATAGGAATACCCGTAGACACTAAAATAAAGTTTAGTAAATGATTATTGAATTCATTAGTTATCACTAATTTGGTTTATTTTCCGACATTGCCTCCCGTAAACCAATTTTGCTTTTCATTCCAAGTTTCGCAAGTTGTTTCTTGAAGTTCTAACCTCCAACTGGTTTTGTAAACACATCTGCTACTTGATTTTCTGTTTTGTAGTATCTGGCTTGAATTATTCCATCGTGAACAGACTCTCTTAAAAAGTGATACCTCATACGAATGTGTTTAGTCCTTCCATGTAGAACTAGTTCCTTTTGTAACAGAAATTATTGAATTATTGTCACACAAAAGAGTTGTAGGAACACCTTGCTTGTGGTTTAGATTCTCCAAAATGTCTCGTAACCATACAATTTGGCAGTCGGCAAAAGAAGCCGCAATATATTCAGCTTTCGTTGTTGAAAGAGCAACAATTGGTTGTTTCTTGGAACTCCAACAAATTACTCCACTTTCAATGTTAAAGGAATACCCGACGTACTTTTACTATCATCAATACTTCCTGGAAGATCACTGTCAGCGTATCCAAAGAGTGTAATTGGAACATTTGCTAGATAAAAAATTCCATAATCAATTGTCTCATTCACATATCGTAAAATTATTTTACCAGCTTCCCAATGTTCTGCATATGGTGCTTCCATGAACCTACTTATTAAACTCACAGCAAACATGATATCAGGTCATGTGGTCATGAGATACATCAGATTTCCCACTAAGCTTCTGAACATGGTGACATTCACAAGGTTTCCTTCTCTTTCTTTTCGGAGTTTCTTGCCTAAAATGCATAGAGTTGAAATTCCATCTTAAATCTTCTTAGAATCTCTCTAGCATACTGCTCTTGAGTAATAAAAATTCTACTTTCTGATTGGTATATTTCAATACCAAAGAAATGATATAATTTTCACAAATCTATCATATCAAATTCTTTCATCATCAAGTCTCTAAAATCATCCAACATAGCCAAATTATTTCCGGTGAAAACTAGATCACCAACATAAAGACTCACTATAATGAAACTTCCATCCAAACCATTTTTAGCATAGAGAATATGTTCATGTGAACTTCTATAATAATCATTTGTTTCAAAAAATGCATTGATTCTACTATACTAAGCCCTTGGCGATTGTTTTAAATCGTTCAAGGCTTTTTTCAACTTGTAAACCTTATGCTCTTCTCCGTCCTTCACAAAATCAGGTGGTAGTTCAACATAAATCTCTTCTTCGATAAAACCATTTAAAAATGCAGATTTAACATCCATTTGCAATAGCTTCTAGTTATTTTGAGCAGCTAGAGAAATTATAAGCCGAATAGTGTCAAGTCTAGAAACTGGGGCGAATACCTCATTGTAGTCTTTTCCTTTTCTTTGCACATACTCCTTTGCTACAAGCCTGACTTTGTGTTTGTTGACTGAATTGTCAGAATTCAGTTTAGTTTTGAATACCCACTTTTTCGATAGGCTTCTTGTTTGGTGGCAGATTTGTGAGCTCCCACGTATTTTTCTTTTCAATGGCATCAATTTCTTCCTTCATGGCCTTTCTCCATTTTTCTTCTTTTATTACTGCATCAAGTAAAATTGGATCCTCACCTGCAAAAAAATGCAAACAAAATAGCACCTTCATGAGTAGGATCCGTAGATTTATAGATTTCTTGCAATCTTCTCATTTTTGTTCTTGTTGGCTCTTCATTAGATTCTTTTCCTTTAGAAAAACTTGGAGGTGTAAGGAATCCACAACTTCAAGAATTGTCACAGATTTCATTTGAGGTGTTATCTCCTTCTTGAAAAATTATTGATTGACTGCTCTCATTACTTTCAACGACTGCATTTTCATCGAACTTTACATCTTGACTTATCACAATTTTCTTCGTCAATGGATTATATAATTTATAGCCTTTAGATATTTCACCATATCCAACAAAAATGCATTTTTGAGCTTTATCATCTAGTTTATTTCTTATAGCATCCGGTATATGGGCAAAAGCAAGACTACCGAAGATCTTAAAATGTGAAACTACTGGTTTAGAACCATACCAGGCTTCATAGGGAGTCATGTTATTCAAGCTTTTTGAGGGTGACCCGTTGATCAAATATACTACATAAGCAACTGCCTCTGCCCAAAGTTCTTGTGGTAGTTGCTTTCTTTTAAGCATGCATCTTGCCATTTCCATAATGGTTCGATTTTTTCTTTCACAAACTCCATTCTGCTGTAGCGAATACCGTATGATTAGGTCATTTCTTATTCCAAGATTTCTGCACAATTTTTTCAAAGTCATTTGAAAGATACTCAATCCTACGATCAGTTCTTAATGTTTTAATAGGAAATCTGGAAAACTTCTCAACTTCAGCTTTAAAAACTTTGAAAGCTTGAAAGCAATCAGATTTTTCTTTAAGAAATTATGTTCAAAATTTTCTACTAAAGTCNACTTCTCAACTTCAGCTTTAAAAACTTTGAAAGATTGAAAGCAATCAGATTATTCTTTAAGAAATTATGTTCAAAATTTTCTACTAAAGTCATCAATGAAAGAGATAAAATATATGCTATGTCAAAGAGATAAAACTGAAACTGGTCCACACAAGTCTGAATGGATAAGTTGTAGTGGTTGTCTGACTCTCCAAGATGACTTGTGTGGAAATGAAATTCTATGTTACTTTTCAAGTTAGCAGGCCTCATAAACTTCATTCAATTGATCAATCTGAGGGAGACCATCCACCATTTTCTTTTCTAATAATAATTTAAAAGCTCCATAATTTAAATGAACATACATGTCATGCCATAGTTTCGAAATTTCTCCATTCGTTCAATATTAGTAACTTTTAGCGAATAGGAAACAAATTATTTGATGCCAATGGGATCTTTGTGACAATGTGATTTTCTCTAATCAAAATGCACAATTTATCATGTAAATTGATCTCATAACCCTTTCTTAAAAGGTGACCAGCACTTAATAGATTGCTTCGCAAATCGGGATCAGAATAAACATCGACATCTTTTCATGCTTTCTTGTCTTTGCAAAGGCTCTAGCATCACCAACTTTGACTTGCCTTAATTCTAATTCCACCAGCTTAGAAAACAAGTTTTTATTTCCAGTCATATGCATACTAGCACAGCTATCCAGATACCAAACTTAAATCATTTTGATTATTTTCACATGCTCATAACAAAGTTTCAGAAGTGTACTTCTCATCACTATCATTTTTATGAATGAAACTAGTTCCACTTTATCCTCATTTTTCTTGTTCCAGCACTCATTTCTTTTATGTCCAAGTTTGTGGCAATGATATCATTTAACATATTATTTTCCTTTAAACTAGCAATCACTACTTTTATGATTAGTCTTATGATAGTAATAGCATTCAGGGAATTCTTTTCTACCTCTTTGTTGATATTCTCGGCCTTGACCTCTTCGAAAATTGCTTGTGTGATCATCCTTTACTTCTTCTTTGAGCTCTCTGCCACTTTGAAATCCTCTTCCTCTTCCGCGAGAATGGTGGTTTCTCCCTCGGCCTCCAGATTGTCCTCTTTCTCTAAAAATATTAGAAGTAAAGCCTCCAGAATTTTGAGATTTGAGTGCTTAATCAGAGAGTGAAGGACTCCTGTGCTTTACTCGTAGTTCATGAGATTTTAACGATGCAAGTAAATCATCTAATGAAAGCGTTTCCAAGTCTTTAAATTCTTCAATTGTGGCAGCAATGAAATCAAACCTTGATGGTAGGCTTCAAAGAACTTTTTCAACAACTTTCTGATCTTCTAAACGTTCACCATGAAATGCCATTTGATTTATAATTGTGGTAACCCTTGTGAAGTAATTAGAAATACTTTCATCTTCTTTCATTTCCAATTTCTCAAACTCTAATATCAAGGACTGTAAGCATACCTTTTTTACTCTCTCTTCTCCAAGGTGTGCTATCTACAAAATTTCCCAAGCTTCCTTTGAAGTTTCAACCTATGCAATTCGTTCAAACACTGGTCTTTCAATTGCCTCGTAAATCTGGAAAATGGCTTTACTATCTTCTTCTTGCCTTTCATTCAAGGCATTTCTTTGTGTTTGAGTCGTTCCATCTTCTGTCTCCGGCTCTTGAAAACCTTCATCAACAATATTCTAGAGGTTAATAGATTTCAGCAATACTTTCATATTGTGACTCCAATAGTCATAATCTTCTCCATCAAAACGAGGAATAAGAGATACCAGATCACTTGAATTTGCCATGATTTTCCTTTCCAAGATATTATTGATGTTGTATACTGAATTTTGGTAATGTTTTCTGGCTCTAATACCAGCTTGAAGGCAAGAAAAATTGGAAAGTATATTATCAGAAATACTCAATTTATTACCTTAAAAAATTAGTACAGATTACATTCTAATTTATAGGATACAAGAGACTCTTCAACTTACTCAATCAGTTATAGGAATACATGTAGACACTAAAATAAAGTTTAGTAAATGATTATTGAATTCATCAATTATCACTAACTTGGTTTATTTCCAACAGTTTTGTTGAACCTTAAGACTAGACACACCATGGATTGTCCTATTTATACCTTCGTTTATCTTAAATAAAATAATATAAATTCCAGTCCAAGAATAATCGAAATAAATAAAGCCTAAATATGCATGGATTAAGTTCTTTAGCCCTTGATTGAGCTCTATTATTTGAAAAAAAATTTGATTTTGTAACAGTGTTCTCTGAAAACTGTGTGGTTAAAAAATAAAGAGAATTTTTAAGTTCACATGTAACATTATTTTATTAAGAAAATGTGCAGTTGATTGGAGAAGGATATGTTCTAGATATTGTAGCGAAAATTGATCTTTGATTCGTGGAATCTAAACTCAGTTTATCGATCTAATCGAAATCGACCACATCAAGTAACAACCCAAGAACCGCAACTATTTATCCCTACTTCGGTTGCTATAGTTGTACCCACAAAGAACACAATATGACGGTGTTATTACAGCCACAAAAACAAAAGGAAGAAGAAACCCGAATGAAAGAGACAACGGAAGAAGCAACTGGTTTCTCTCTTTTTTCTCGAGGAAAGGGAATAACACGTGTGAACATTAAAAAAATGGATAGCAAATATATAGAGTACATTAGATATAGAGAGAAAAAAGGCCAAGTCCAAATCAATACATACGCTAACACTTATAAGCCATCCAATAAGTGAAGAAATGGGCCACAAGCAACTCTAACTAAATTAGGCCACCTCTAATAGCCCAAATAGTTCTAGATTTGGGTCATTTCATTCAGGTATCAATATTTCAATTCAGTCATTTGATAAATGCCAATTGAATAATTTCGATGTAGCATCATTGCCCATGATTCAATGGGTATCAAAACCAAACTGATATGTTGACAATTGCATCTAACCATGATATTAATGAAATATAGTTGACAAAATGCTATAAATGCCAAATTAATAAAAATGACATTTTTATCAAAGTAACATTTACTTGATTGACAATATAAAAGATCTATTTAACATTTTTTTTTAGATATTGCCCAACTGACCATAGTTAAATTTGAGTTCACCCTTGTTCAAAAATTAGAACAATATTTTCTTTCAATTTCATGTTAAGCAATCAAAATTTCACTTTTGTGCAACATATAATTTCCTTGGATTTCAATTGCTCGATTTTAGCTTAAGTATACAACACAAGCAAATTCAAAACAAAAGATTTTAACGTTCAGAAGCCACGTAAATCCACAGCATTGGTCCCGACACTCAAATCACTCACACAATAATTTATAATTATATCTTATTAAGAAAAATGGACAATAATTCTTCTGGGCTGTAGTCTCCTGGCAATGGCATCATCTTCAGTTGGGGAAAGGTAAGCTGCCAAATTAACATAAGCATACAGTCAAAAAGAGCTGAGACTACACCTAACTACGACAATACTTTTTTGTGTAAATTTGAGTGAGGTTACATGAATCTAATGAACAATAATTTGAATTAGGTTACATGAATCTAATGAACATTAAGTACCCAAGCCTGAGGGCAGTCTCAGAGCCATGAGAATTAGTGATGCGCTCGGATGGATTGCTTTGCTCAATACCATTTCCAGTACCTTCAGATTTCTGCATAAACAGTTTACTCAATGACTTGAGAACGCGAAATTTACTACTGAATTCCAATGCATGCAGTGCGAGAAATGATATATAATTTTGGAAAATGAAAGATCGACTCTCACTTCTGCTTGCTGTTTCAACTTAGCATTTTCTTCCATTAATTTAGATTCCTGCATATCAGGAAAGTTAACTAATTAGCCCAAGCCTTTAGTTGATTTTATCTTTTTATGGGATTTATATCTTAACAAGGAGCAGCATGATTATTATTTTCATCAAAGGATAAAGTTTGAGGTCTTACCTTTTTCATGAGCAAATTGATCTCTTTAAAATATATGTCAATCTTCCCCATGGAAAGACTCAGATGTTAGCTCAAAAAATCTAAATATGAAGCACTAGAACTCACCAAATTGTATGCAATAATACCTTTGTTTCCACAACATGGTTTAGTACTCCTTGTACCCTTTTCTCTAGTTTGATCAACTCATCCATGTCAAGTCCTTGGAGCTCTTCTCCCTTAAGCTGCCTATCAAAATTACAATTGTGTCTCAACTGTGCAATGCACTTGAATACTCGTAACACATCTTTAATTTACAGCCATATTTTACCTTAACTCAAGAGTCCTATCCATGATCAACTTGCTGAGCACTCCATAGCTGTCATTTTCCTGAGAAGAAAATGCAAACATGATAACTTTCACTTCTAACGTTATCGTGTTTTTGACATTATATTGTTGAAATATTAATTTCATTTATTTAGTCAAGTTCATCATTTATTTAATCAAGTTCACTCATGTCTTTTAAGATTACTCTTGCAAACATTATCAACTAGTTTATTCCTGTACTAGAAAAATGCATGAATTGTTATTGGGATTAGTTTGCCTTCAATAACTAGTACATGTATTAGATTAAATACATGTTTCGTAAAGTTTATAAAAAGTCAGTGATTGTACTCATATTTCACAAGTCATTTTGGAGTGTTAACATATGAAGTTGAGTATTCTCTTAAATATTTCTTCTCTTCTAAAAGTTGTTCCACGAGTCATTTTGGAGAGTTAAGAAATAAAGTTGAGTTCTCTCTTAAATTTTATTTTCTCACCTTTTAAAAGTTATTCAATCTCCAGGTTTTCAACAAAATTGCATTAGAGTGATTTATAAGATTGTGGAAAGAAGATATGACAAACAATAATTCTCTTCCCGTTCCTCAACTCACTAATGATAACAATACTACGTGGTATATTCATATGAAGGCATATGTTGGAAGTTAAAATTTATGGGACTTGGTAGAGAAAGATTTTGAAACTTAAAATAAAGAAGGCATATCTTAAGCACAAAGAGATTTGCAACAAGTAACTAAGATGAAGGATCAAAAGTCTCTTTGCAAGATTCATCAAGATCTTGATACGATTTTTCAAAAGGTTTAAAATGCTACCACTTGAAAGTAAACATGTGAGATTTTTCAAAATACATACAAAGGTGTGAACAAAGTAAAAAAGAAAAAAATCGTCTTCAATGTTTGAGAGAAGAATATGAAGTTCTATCCATGAAGAAATCTGAATCAATTTCACATTACTATTTGCTAGTATGGTGGTTATCAATGAGATGAAAATGATAATGAAGTAAGTGATCTTCAAATGATCGAAAAAATTTCGATTTTCACATATAAAATTCAATTTTAGTGTATCGGCAATTGAGGAATCAAAAGACTTGAAAGGAATAACTATTTATGAAGTCATGAGTACAGTACAAACTTATAAGGAGATGGTTCAAAAAGTAGAAAGAACGGATGAGAAGAAAAATACGAACTAAAGAGGTTAGAGGATATGAAAGAGGTTGTAGAAAAGGAGATAGAAATTTCCAGCATTCGTCATATACTGAAGGGAATTATCAATATTTATTTAATTCAAGAGGGTGAGGAACACATAATCTCAAAGAAGATGAAGGAAAAATAATGGTTGGAGATATGATAAATCTCAAATTGAATGATATAATTTTCATAAACTTAGTCATTTTGCGTGTGAGTGCACGAATAACGTGGAGAATCCCAACTAAGTTGAAAATAAAGACAAAAGGAAAAGGAACTTACTATTGGCATACAAAGTACAAGGGGCGAATAATTCTGAATCATACGTGTGGACACAAATCTATCTCCAAGGAACTTGAAGAACTAAACAATCATGGTACATTTTCATATGATTCAAATGTGCAAGTCAAAGGTAAAAGTAAAATTCTCATTCAAATGAAAAACGTAGAAAAATAAATTTTCTTTGTTTACTATATTCCTTTTATGAAGACATATTTTTAGTTCGAGCTAATTTTTGGACCAAGGATATGATATCCTTATAAAAAATCAACAAATGATAATATGTTAGAGTTCCAATGATAAAGAATCCAAAATTCCTGTCAAATATTCAAAGTGGAAAAGTGGAGTATTTGTAGGCATGCGTTCATCATATCTATGGCATTTAAGACTTGACTATCTAAATTTTGATCGTCCAACCATCATGACGAAGTGAGATATGGTGACGGGACAGTCATATATTTATCATACAAATAAATTTTCTCTTTGCCGTTAAGTCAACGGCTTGGCTGGTTGTTTAATATGCGATACAAGATAAAGAAAGAGTAATTGAAGAACAAGGTGACGTGATTCCACCTCAACTAACACCATCAACTCCATCACCAAGATATGGTCAAGATATATATTCATCTTCATTTTTATCATCCTCAAGTAAAATATCAAATCATTTTAGACGTCTTTGGGATATTTACAATAATACTGAGGAGTTTTTCTCAACATCTTGAGAATTCAACTTTATTTTGTCTATTTGTCGATCATGGGGTTATTGATTTCGATGAAGCTATTCGAAATTACTAAGGAGAAAGCCATGAATGAAGAGGTCGAAGCCATTAATAAGAATGATTCTTCAGAGTTAGCCACGAACCTGATGATCAAAAGCCGATTGGAGTCAAATGGATTTTTAAGGAAAAAAACAATGTAAATGGTGAAATAAAACGCTACAGAGCAAGGTTAGTAGCTAAAGGATACAATAAAAAACATGATGACAATTATGACGAAGTAATTGCACCAGTAGCTCATTACAAAATAATATAACTTATCGTTTCCATGGCAGCAGAAAATGGTTTAAATATTCACAAAATGAATGTTAAATCGATATTTTTGAACAATTTTTTGCAATAAGATGCATACATACTCCAAAGGATGCGTTGTGAAAGGGCACGAAGACAAGGTTTTGAAGTTGAAAAAAACCTTTTATAGTTTAGAGCAAGCTCCAAAGGCTTGAAATTCAAGACTTGATAAATTTCAAGCTAATGAATTTATTTGTTTGGAAGTAGAGTAGGCAATTAGAAACTAGTTGCTAACGAGTTCCTAATAACCCTAGCCATTTAACATATAATTTTTATTTTGCCTGGTTCAAATTACACACTTTGCTATAATCGATAACATTTCTCAAATATGGAATTGGGTTATTTATGAGAATTTGATGCATGCAGAAATATAAAGGATAACAAAAAAGAATTTGCCGAATTAACCATTTAGGTGAATAACTTAAAAGAGAATTCAGGTTTTAATTTAATATTCAAAATCAATCATCTTACAACTAAACTTACACAAAACTCTTAACTAGACTTTCAAAGCAAATTAAACTCTAGAAAATTTATCTATTTTGATTAAATTCCTGATCAAAATATAGTACCCATTAGACAAAAATGATAAAAGACTAATTAATTAACAATAACAAAAATTAAATAATAAAATATTATATTAAACGAAAGATCCACTTGCATCATTCTCCTTGGGTTGGAGAAGATTCATCCTCGAATTTGTTGTCGCTCATTCAACACCTTAAAGGGACAGTGATTCAATTGTTATGTCAATGACATAGATATTATCCCATATATCTTGATTCTATAAATATTTAAAAATTGAGCAACTAATAGAATTTTTTCATTTCTATCCTCTTGTATCCCAAAAAATTCACCCAAACCTTCAAAGTTATTGCATTGCAAAATTTTGGAACTTCCAAATGTCCAAGAAGTGTATTTCATCCTATGACTTACTCAACCATGTGGCCTTCAACTGCAAACTGACCATTTAAGTGTGAAAAATATTTCATTTTCATAATTGTGATTTCATTTTTTACCAACTGGCATATTTTCATGATAGTCATCCCTTCACATTAAGAATTGAATTTCAAAGTCAATTTATCGGTCCATATTGAGTTTCTCAAACTTCTTGAGAATCTCGACATGAGTTTTTCCTCGAAGATTGATGATTTTTTTTGTCAGATTTAATCTTAACATCTGTACAACAATGTGAATCGTTGTCCCCGTGGAAGTTGCTCTGCAATCCCATAACCAATGTCGGCCCCACAATTATCGGAACACTATCCATCTTTTAATTTTCCATTTGCAACCCTATCCACAGTTAGGCTTGTGACTAAACCCACCATTGCACCAAAAAGGTCACCCACCATCTATTGTCGAGGGATAATCAATTTGGCCACCTTTTGTGCCACGACTTCAAGATGTTAGTAGATATGTATTAGATCATGCCTACGGTTTCCAATATCAATCATAGCACCACGACGTCTAACTTGTCCTCATCGATCCATTTTTAGAAGCGTAGACTAGGCTATGATATTAACTAATTCTAGTGGAAGCATAAATAATAACAAATATGGGATTTAAAAAGAAAATGCTTGCACAAATTAACCATTTAGGTGATTAATTGAAGAAAACCCTCAAACTTTCTATTCACATTCAAAATCAACCATCCTACAACACAATTATAACTCCAAATTACTCCTAACAAAACTTTTAAGCAAAACAAACTTTAGAAAAGTTACTTATTTTTTTATTAAAGTCCTAATCCTAATAAAACTCCAACTAAACATATAATGAAAAAAGACTAATAAATAAAGTAATAATATATTAAAATATTAAATTAAACCGGACTAATTGCATCATAGATTTAATTGACCATATGGGGGTAAATACATTAGAACAGAAATCTACATTTAATGAGCTCGAAACAATCTTGTTTGTAATATTTAACCTCATAAGGTAATGTTTAAATTGACTACATTAATTCGATGCTGAAGTCTTTTTCAATATTTTCTTGTTATAATTTCAGTACATAAAGTATAAACACAAATGACAAATTTAAATTCCAATTGTCTATAAATGGTGTGATCTCACCTGAAGTTGGATAGATGGTTGTCCTAATTTGTTCGAGTTCTCTGATTGCCTTCTATGCCTTTCAATTAGTTGCATCATGCTGCAGAATATAACATGGGGGAACAATGTTTTCAACTAATTAAACCAGATTTTATAAATAGAATCCATGTTTGATATCGAATAGGCAACTGAATGGTATGACTTAATGCATGCTTGGTAACTAATACGAAACTCAATAGCATGATTTTGTTTTTTCCAATTTAGTAAATACATTCAACCATATTAAAGTCTACAAGTTTCATTGAAAATGCATGCAGTTTCACTTATTTTTTAGCGTAAGATTGTTGAGAATAGGAATCAATATACACTTGGGTGTCCCAACTAGGTCAGCACCTCTTTACCACCATCATCATCTACCAATCCCCAACATCTTATTAGTAATATAAAAAAGGAGGAGTAATCAAAATGGAAGTAGTAGAATAAAACTTAACAGGCTATGTATAAGTTTTTAGTTTTTCCTTTCAGGTGCCAGCAAGAACTATAGGTACCTTATTTATGCTTGTACGAGTATCATACATGAAGAACTTACCACTTTGGAACGTTAGAATATAAATAATACTTAACAATTTAAGCTATTAGATATATAACATGAATTAATTAAGTGTCCTTATAGATGTTGATTACTACTTGCAGATTCTTATATAAAGATTTTCCATTCCATATGTAGATGTGAGAAACTTCAATAGGTCTATGTGTTGTTTAAGCAATAGAAGCGACCAATATAACTGTGAAACATAATTTCTGATTCAATGGTAAACCAATGGATTTTTGAACTAACCCAATCTAGTGCAAGCTGGAATCAGTATTTTCTTGTGCATCATGCACAAATTTCATAATCATAGGCGGCTAAAGACTTCACTTAAGACATTTGCATGCCATTTTAAACCACATTATTTTAAAGTTTGAGATAAATTGGAAGGGGTATGTTCTCGATAAGACAATATTGGATAGGAAAACAACTAATTTCTCAAGTGTTTTAAGGTACAAAGCAGCACCTTAGACACAGAACACAGAAACCAAGCCATCTCTCACTGAGGGTGCAATTGCACTCATGACTTGTGCTGCCCACAGGCCCACGTTGACTCTCAAATGAACATATTCAATAGCATTCACCCACTATTAATGATAAAAAGATATGTTGAAAACACCACTAGATACGAGAATACTTTAAATTTTGAGCCATCCACCTGTTCACATTTTCCTACGTGATCCTTGTTGTTTCAACTATACATCCTCCCCTGCCCCCCACCACCTTTACTAAAATGCAGTTTAAAAACACGCGCGCACAGGAGATAAACATGTGAAATATATCAGCGCACCATTCGCCCCTAGTTTTGTTCAACCTTTGTATCACACTTCTAGATTATTTGCATCCATATCCAAGCTACGATTTTCTACCTAACAATTTCCATGACTGCCCAATTAATTCGTACCTGCTCTAAAGAACGGTCTCTCTAGTCACTTTTACTGTAGTTTTAGCTCATTAATATCTTTAGTTTTCAATACAAATCTAGCTATATGATTGAAAACTCAGTAGCTAAAAGCATCAAAGCTTCGTCCCCGGTAGCATGTTGTGCGTGTTCAAGAGATAGAAGAGAGGAAATTAGAGAACCTTGAGCTAGAATAATGGAAGAGTTTTCCAGTGGCAGAAAAAACAATTAGGGCAATCTCAGCATCACAAAGAGTAGAGAGTTCTTGAGCCTTCTTAAAAACCCCTCTTCTTCTCTTTGAAAAGGTCACTTGGCGTGCCGTTAAGTTATCAATCTTCTTGATCTGAATCTTCTGCCTCACCATTTTCACAGTACACTCGCTGCGAACAGATGAAACGTATATGTATATCTGGTCAGTATCATGACTCAAGAAATATACAGAGATCGAGGGACGAGAAAGAAATCAAAGAACTTTGGTCTTCGATAGAAATAAGGAAAAAAGAAGCAAAGCATATCTTCAAGTACAATACAGAATCTGAAGCCACAACTTAAAAAAATGGAAATCACATCCAAGAGAGAGGGAGAGAGTATATATATATATAGAAAAGTAAAAGGTAGTCAGTTAGAATAATCATTCAGTTATTTTGCATAAAATAGAAAGATTTAACAATGTGGTATTTACTAATTCAGGGATGAGATTAGGACCTCAACCTGCAGACGAGAAACCCTAGAGATAGAATATAGAAAGCATCTGAAATCGGAAAGCGAATTGAAGTAGCAGAGAAAATATCAATAAAGTCGGTTTGCAAATTGCGCAAACTGTCAAAGGAGAGTGGGGTTCACTGAAAGCGAAATTTGCACTTTTCTCTCCAACGTTTGAAAATGTAACAAATGTACCCTCAACTTTTTTTAGCATTATTCATCCCAACATTTCAATTTATAAAAGATCTTACAATATGTACATCAAAAATTATATAAACAATTATATAATATCACGTGACACTCTACTATTGGTCAATTTAAAATACAGTCAACATTTTAATCCATTCTTTTCCCCTACGTTATTTTCAGTAATTGCTTGTGTACCATATTTATATTCAAGTAGCAAAATCTATTTATAAATACATCTTTCCCTCCATATTGATCATTAATCGTTCGGATTTCTTAGAATCAATCTCTAATTTCCCTATCTATACTATTGGTTGCATTCGTTTGGATATTTGTAATTTACCTTGTTTTTGTTTTCCATAGTTGTAACCACGGTTTTCCTCAATCACAAATGAGGGCCTAGCAAATAAAGCCCTAAATTTAAGCCAGAAAAAATTACTGATTTGTCTTTTTTTAAATTTATAAAAAAAAATTATAATAAAATCCCATAATTTTTCGAAAAGTACAAATAAATTGCATTTAAAACAATTAAATACTTATTAACACATAATAAAAAATAGGAAATTTTAACTTACCCCTGGCCAAGTGACGTAGTAGAAGAATTATAGGGAATATGAAAAAATCTCACAAAGACAAAAAAATATTTCTTATCATTCCATCAGCCTCCATATGGCTTACAACGTTTATATAGCGAAAAAAAATCATAGAGAAATTCGGAAAAACAAAAAAATAATGAAAATTCGATTTTTTTTTTTCCAAAAATGAAAAAAATTGAGATAATGCCTAAAATTGATAGTCTTAATCTCAAGGATTATCATCCCCGTAAACGAAATTTAAATCCGAGTTTATTTGGAAAAGATATAACCGAATCAAAATTTGCCAAAAAAGGAAAAAGTACGTAAACGAGGGCCTAAATGAGGGAATTTGCCCGAAATTTATCCAACGTCGGGAGCAAAGCTGCTGTGTCTTGTTCATTGGCCCGTTTCCACAAAAAATTACTTAAATTTTGCCAAAAACGGACAACTCCGAAAGTTCGGTTCTGTTTGCGTCTATCCCATTTTACCATAAATTCAAATTCTTTCTGCACCACATCACCAAGCTCACCCAACTGACTCGATCAACACCCATATCACCCCATCCTGCACATCGTAATCTATCCATGATTGCGATCAAGTTTGTCTTCCTTTAATATAGAGCTAATTAAGTCATGTCTTAGTTGTTATCTTTTGTGCAAGTGTCTTGAATATTTGTTCTTGAGCTTAGATGTTAAAGATTAAGCCCATTTTTGACAACTTTTTTGAACATAATTATGTTCAACTACACATTCACATAATAAAATATTTTACGCGTAAACTAAAAAAAAAAAATCTACTTTTGAATCGCACATTTTTCAAAAATTCATTATTCAAAACTCTATTTTACCTAAAAAAAATAGTTGTCAAACAGGGACTAAATTTAAAATATGCAAATATATTTTCTCAAAGAGCTTAAAGGGTGAGATGCTTTGACATAGTATTAGAGTATTCAAAAGATAATTTATGTTCAAGTTTTACCTCTACTTATTTATTAACACTAATCAACAATAATATATGATTTGTATAGAATGGAACATATATATACTGAAAAGTAGGTCGAAGTGCTTGTAATTTATATTTAGTTTGTCATGAATATTTAATAGGTTGGGGTGTAGGGGCAGTACTCTCGCAATACTGTATGTGGGTGTTATTGATTTTTTTTCTAATATATTATGTGGGTTAGAGTATATGTATAACCATATTATGTTCATATAGTAAAATTATAATCGCTTTAATCCCTTGGATACAGGCATATTATTGTACCACTTAAATCTGTATATTTTTGCTCTTGCTCTCTCTTCGTTGATTCCATATAGTTCATAATTATTGCCTCACATAATAGAACATAATCATATGTCTCGATTTTCATATACCGGCTTACAAGATAAAACTTAAATAAGCAAAAATTGTATCTTATCTAACACTTTAATTTTAAATGAGTTGATCCAACACAAATTATTGGTGTTTATATTTATCTTATTAATTGACAGATTGGAGAAAATTGTTATTTTTAAGATGGAGAAACGACAAATACTATTCATCTCTCTACTTCATCTTGAAATAAGGTCGAAACTACCAATTTAGATTTTTCATGTGAAATTTTAGATAATGAAACAAACGAATTGCACTTGTGAAATTCTTAATTTGTAATAATTAAGCGCATGTTTGATAGAATTTATTTAGAAATAATGAGTTATAGAATAGTATTTTTTTTAGGATGTGTGGTTAAAAAATAAGGAACATTTATTGGTTTGTGTGTAAAATATTTTATTGTGTGAATGTGTTGAAGAAATGATACTTTATCAAATAATTTAATTTTTTAAAGGAAGACAAACATGGCCTAAATAATAGTTCAAGTTTGATAATTGAATGTGATTTATCCTCGTAAAGATGGTTGCACCATTCGTGGAACACATTATTTTTCTAGTAAGGTTGGGACCATTGCCCATTGAAATGACAAATTTGAAGGTCTCAAGTTGGAAGACTCTTAAGCACAATGAAACTCAATAATTGTTAATGCTACAAGTCCCCCAAATCATCCACCACGTGTTGAATGATGGGTTTTAAAACCTCAATTCATTCGCCACGTGCTAGACGAATTAAATTTATCTACCATGTGGCAGATGTTAAGACTTGCACTTTGCATCATTTCGTCACATCTTTAATTGAACTGACCAAGAAAGCTAACCAACGACCAATCACACAATTCTGAAGTGACAAGGTGATAAGGTAACAAGAGCGCAACCACAATTCTTGTCACAAACCGCTCTACTTCATCCATATGTACTAGGAGATCTTTTATGTAATGATCTCAAAATCAAATCCTTAGATTGATTGATGGGACACCTCTGTGACAGATTCCAAAACGTCAAGTCAAGCATTACTATATCAGGAAGCATTAAATATACGCCCACTTATAAATTGACATATTGGCACCTATGAAAGAACAACCCATCCAGGATCCGATGCCACGTGCCTCACATCCACCCGTTCTTCTCTCATCTCCTCTTATTAGAAATACCCACACTTGCACCATTGGAAATGATCCTTCTTTTCCTCTTTAGAAAAGATAAATGAAGAAATTACAATATTAATATTCTCCCAACCAACTCCTAACTCCACCTGTAGCATCACATTCGATCATTTGACTTCACTTATTCATATATTCCTAAAAGTAGACAAAGACATTAAATTTACACTTGCACTTGGGTAAAATAGGTAAAATGAAACTCCTTGGGTCCTTGAGTTTTGGTGACAATTTATTTTGTATCCTTGCAATGTTCTCTTCGGTCAATGCCACTTATTCCCAATTTGGAAGTTTTATTTTCTTAGATATCATGTCTTTCAAGAACTTTGTATACATCGAAATCTGTCGAATTGCATCAATGAATGAGATGTTGATGTGGAGCTTTTTCAGCATATTCAAGAATTTCTCAAATTGATCATTGAGCTTTCTCTTGTACCGTCTTTGTGGAAACGGTAGTGGTGGCACAAATTCTCTAGTAAGAGAGATTTCCTTTAACTTTTGGATCTTCTGATACTCTTTCTGTCTCTATTTCTTTGTTTTGCTCAGATTCCTCTAATTGTTATTCAATCATGGAATTTACATTTTCTTTTGTAACAACTGGTCTCTTTATATTAATTTATGGTGGTTGAAGTCTACTACGGGTAGTTATTGTCCCAATCTGTTCTTCCTCCACGACCTTCACTGCCTTAACCTCATGTTTGTGATTTACACTAGGCAATGCTCTTGGTGGTCTCTCTGAAAGTGCTTTCACTATTTGTCTCATTTGATTTTTCAATTTTTTTATGGCAGCTCCTTGAACTTATAAAGTTTTATATGTTTTTTTGCATATGTTGGGTAGATATCTCCACCAATTTAGTAACAAGATTTTCTAACAAATATTTATTTTCAATTTACTGAAAACCTAATAGTGCAGTCTGCTATTGGTAACTTGGGTTGTTCCTCTAGTTTGGGTAGTAAGTGTTAGGATTTTGATTGTATTGTTGTCTTCGAAAATTTTAAGCATAATTTACATCCTCTATTGACTGAGCAAAAGGATTACACATGATGCAGTTAACACTCTCATGATTCCCTCCACAATGCTTGCATTTCGGTCCCATTGTCTGTGATGCGTTTATTTGATCCATCTTATGTGTCAATAATGCTAATTATGCTAAAATTTCTTTCAAAGAATCAACTTCGAATGCCCCCAACACCTCTCTTTCCATTTATCCTTTCAGTAGGCCAAAGTGTACTGATGTAGACTTGATCTGCGGTTCTTTTTGTGATAGAATCATCGCATGCAGAGTCTACATTAACCCTGCTTATCACATTCAGACCAGTGTAAAAGTACACCATTTTTGCAATTCGTGTTGTGGGCATTGGCGTAATAAACCCTAGTATCGTTCCCAAACATCTAAATAACAATCTGAGTCCAGTTGTTAGAATGTGGTAATCTCATCTCTCAACTTTGCAATCATTTTCAATGAAAAATATTTGCTAAGAAATTTTCGACTCAATTGGTTCTATGAAGTAATGCTCTGAGGTGAACAAGTATGTAGCCACTCTCTGGCTGAGTCTCTCAAGGTATATAGGAAAAGCTTCAATCTGATTGTTTCACTAGACATCCCTGGATACTCGATAGTTGTACACATATCCAAAAATATTGATATATGAGCGTTGGGATTCTCCGTAGCTCTTTCAAATAATTGTAGCGCGTTTTGGAACACGTTGATCATATCAATTTTCAAACGTGTTTCCAACTGTTGTCTTTTTCAAATGTTGAATGTTCGTTCGATCTCCTGATCAAATTAAGCAAGATCACCGGTCCTCGAACGTCGCATACAATGTCCTGAAAAAGGAAGCAAGAAACACTATAAAATTTTTCTAATAAAATGAACTAAACTAAAAAAACAATAAAATTCAAATCAAAGCTAAAATTAATTAAACTTATCAAACACAACAATTCTCGGCAACGGTGTCAAAAACTTGATCATTTGAAAATCCACAAATGTACGTGATCGTGGTCAAGTAATATAATGATGAATATAATGTTGAATCCACGAGGACTGTGTTTGACCGAGTTCAAATTAATAGTACCTTTTTAATAGAACAGTAAATAGATTTTGAGTTTTTTTATACTAATATGTAAATTATCGATTAAACTAGAAAGCAATTTTACTAATTTGATTTCAAATATGTGAAAGTATTGCTAAGATATTGAATTCCCCTTATTAATCCATTTTTAGCACAACGAATTAAAGTAACAATTTGTAATCAATTTTCTTGGTCAGCGTTCCTAATTTAATTAAAAACATCTCTCGATAGTTATCAAATCTATTCCCCTCATATGACATTCCTATCTCTTAATGAAAGATGTGAATATGATAAATGCATTAAACAATCTAAAACATCTATGAAAACCATGTAAAGCATATATACCCTATCAAACTTTACAATATTTATTATTTTTAGCTAAAAACATATTATCTCTCTCCATAATAATACATCCAATAAATCATCTCAATTAGTAACGAATTAATTGAAAAATCGGTGAAATTAATTAATATTAAAAATTTCAAAAAAGGGGTTTATCTCATCCTAACAATGTATAAAATTAGTCTAACATATCGAAATTATAAGAAATCATTTTTAAGTGAAAAGATATAACCCGAATTTTTTATTAATTGAGAAGATGAAGATGAATCTTGAAATCTTGAATCTCTTCAATGGATTCTTGATGAATCTCCACTAGTGCCTTCTCTTTTTTGCCCAAAAATCAAGTTTGAATTTTTACTTGATTGAATTCTTGCAAGTCTCTTCAATTCTCTCACAAAAATTATGAATTATCCTCATTTGATGATAATAATTGACAAGTATTTGAGTACATACATACATACATACATATATATATATATGTATGTAGGAGTAGAAAATTAGTTGAAAGTCACGTCTAAATTGACTTCCAAAATAGTTCCAATCAAATAAGGAAAGTTGCCTTCAAGCACAAATTTTTTGTCACTACATAACAGAAAGTATTTTGGTCATAACTTGCTTTCCCAATAATCGATTGAAACGATTCAAAATGCTTTGAAAAGCTAACTCAAAAGGCTACAAATATTATAGCAATGGAATATTTTCAGTTCGGATGTTTACTACGCCAAAAATGAATCTCAATATTCTACTAAAAATCTGGATATAACTTGTACGATTGAAAATTGATTTTAATAATATTTCGATCATATTCCATTCCTTTTTAAGTTCTCCATCCAATTATCTCCTAACAATTTTCAAGGTATCTTCTTGTGTCCGAATCAACTATTGAATAATTATAATTTGGTCCTCAAGCTTTGAATTTTGCCATTTTCACCACTTTTCGCTTCTTTCCTTCGATTCCTCATTCAACTATTGAGTTTTACCTATATAATATAAAATATAACAATTTAGGATATATTTTATCAAAAGAACTACCAAATATCGATATTTGAGGATTTGAATGAATGTATAAAATACACTTGTCACATTGTCTAACCAAAAACTACAAAGTGTCTTCTATATTAATTCTGACAACATATTTTCTGTACAAACCTAAGTACCCTCCAATCCAATAAATAAGAGCTGTGTACACTATTAGAGTTCTGTCAATAGTTATGTATTTTGATACCATTTGAAAATAGAAAAAAAGATATTACAAGCACAATAAATAGCAATCACAACATAAGAACAATTGACAGATGTACAAATAATTTATTAATTATGGAGAAAGAATACAAAATATTGTATTTCTAACTCATACAAAGTCACATGAAAGGGAAGAATTACTTGGACTATATATAGAACCTAAAAGAAATATTATGGTTAGAAAGAGGTTCAAAATCACATTAAAAAAGGAAACAAATTTTCTACGAATATATAAGGCGCTCAAGCCGCAACCTAGCGTCAGGTGAGTGGCACGTAGCGCTCGAACATTATGTGAACGATAACGACAACGACAATGCTTCAAATAGCACCCAACGTTGAATTTTCGATCCGAATTGATTCCAAACGTCCAATATTTGCCCTCCAAAAATTTCCATACCTTTTTAACAGCTCTTTCAACCAATCCACATATATCGAACGGAATTTGAGTCATAAAATATTAGCAAAATTAAAAATCTAAAAGATTATAATATTATTCGTGTTATAGTTTTTCAATTGTGTGAGATTACTTTTCTTAATAGTTGATTGTGTGAATTATCATGCAATCTTTTCTTTTAAAATTACTTGTAGCCTTATAAACAAGATTTTCTAATTTGTAATGGTAATACATGTATATTTTATAAATTTATGATATTCTAGAAAGAAGAAAATGCAAATAGTATTATTCAAATATCACACAGAGCATATAATTTTCACTCGTAACAATAACGTGTTTTTAACATTGTGTAATGTTTCTTAATATACCAAAGGAGTATCGAGTATAAGATCTTCCTTGAATGGCAAACATTTTCCTCAACGAGTTTATTGTTATAAAATTTCATCAAAAATTAAGAAAAAATTATTTTTTATTCATATGACTTAAAAAGAGAATATGACAAATAATATTTGAAATCCAAGGATTCTAATTTGTGAGAGGGCATTAGTCAATAAAAAACTAGTTGCAAACGAGTTCTTGAGTAACTCTACATATTAAACGTATAATTTTCATTTTATTATTATTATTTTATTTTTTTTGGCCTTGTGCGAACTAAAGACTTTTCTACAATTGAAAGCATTTACCAAATAAGGAATTTAATTATTTACAAGATAATTTGATGTAGCGGAAGTATGAAGGATAACATATCCAAAATTATAAAGAGAAATTTGCATAAAAATTGACTATTTAGGTGGATAATTGATAAAAAAAATATCAGTTTTAATTCAATATGCAAAATCAACCATCCTACAACAAAACCATAACGACAAATATACGAAACTCTTAACTAGACTTTTAAAGGGAAACAAACTCTATAAAATTTATCTATTTTGATTAAATTACTAATCAAAATAAAATTCCTATTAAACATAAAATTCTAATAGACTAATTAATTAAAAATAACAAAAATTATACAATAAAATATTAAATTTAATGGGATCCACTTGCATCATTCTCCTTGGATTGGAGAAGATTCATCCTCGAATCTTTTGGCGCTCATCCAACACCTTGTGTGGCAGTATTTCAGTGGATACATCTATGACATAAATATTATTCCATATATCTTAATTCTATTCTAAAAATCTTGAAAAACTTGAACCACTAATAAAGGTTTTCATTGAATCCCAACAAATTCACCCAAACATCCCAAGTTATTGCGTTGCAAAATTGGAATTTTCAATTGTTTCAAGAAGTGTATTTGATCTTAAGACCTGTTCAACCATGTGGCCTTCTAATGCAAACCGACCATTCAAGTGTGTAAAATATTTCATTTGCATTATTGTGGTTTCAAGTTTACCAACTACAATAATTTGTGATGATCATCGCCTAACATTAAGAATTGATTTTCAAAGTGAGTATGATCCATATCGAGTTTCTCAACCTTCTTCTCAAGAATCTCATCATCAGTTCTTCTTCAAAGATTGATGAATTTGTGTCAAACTCCATCTTAACATCCGTACAACAATCTGAATAGCAATTTCTAGAGGTTTGCTCGTCAATCCTATACAATGTTGGACACTCAATCATCGGAATGCTATCCATCTTTGAGTTTCCATTTGGCTTGCGACTAAACCCACCATCACACCAAACTCATGCAACTGCAACACACATGTCGAGGCCACCTTTTGTGCCCTGACATTTTGTCATCTACTGTGGAGGGATAACTAATCTTGCCACCTTTTGTGCCCTGACCTCAGGATGTTGACTGATTTGTATTAGCTCATCTTTACGACTCATATTATCAACCATGGAATCACAACGTCTAACTTATGGATCCATTGTAAGGATTTTAAACTCAACTATGATACCAAATTATGCATGGTGTGAATTAACCATCCAATTATAACACCAAATTCATATCAAGCTCCTAACTAGACTTTAATCATATCAAACTCAAGAAAACTTATTTTAAATCAAATCTCCTAATCCAAATAAAACTCCTACAAAACTTAAAATAATGAAAGACAAATTAATTAAAAATAATGCAATTTAAACAATAAAATATTAAATTAAACAAGTCTGCACGCATCTTAGATTTAGTTAGCCCAATGGGGGTAAACACAACATAACATAAATCTACATTTGATGAACTAGAAACACACTTGTTTTCAATATTCAAACTCCTATGGTAATGTTTAAAATTCACTGCATGAATTCAAAAATTGAAGTCTTATTCAACTTTATTTTCTATTATGTTTTCAGTATACAAAGTACAAACACGAACAACAAATTTAATGCCGAATTGTTTATAAATGTGTGATCTCACCTGAAGTTGGAGAGATGATTGCCCTAATTTGTCGGAGTTCTCGGATTGAATTCTATGCCTTGCAATTAGTTGCATCATGCTGAAGAACAAAACAAGGGGGAACAATGTTTTCAACTACTTAAACTAGGGGAAGACAGAAATCAAAATCTAGTACATTTTATACATAGAATGCATGTTGGGTACCTAATACAGAACTCACCATTAATTTAATGCATGTTTGGTACCCAAAATGGAACTCAACATTATGACATTATTTCTCTACGTTAGTACATGCAATCAACCATACTAAAACAGTAGAAGATTATTTTTTTGAGTATGACTATTGAAAATAGGAATTAATATGTGCACCTCGACAGCCCAACAAGGTTAGCACCTCTTATGCACTCTCATCATCTAATGAACTCAAAATTTTATAAATTGCTAGATTGTGACTCAGATTCCATGTGTTGGAAGTTTAATTCATGGAGTAAGCCTAGATAATTTTAGTTTGAAAGTCTGAATTGATAAGGAATCAAATTTCATCATGGATTGAGAGTTTAACTTTGGAATGAACAAGGAAGTGTTTTGAAAGCAATGGGTCAGAGATGCGGAGCCAAAGCGCCGACATCACATCAATGATGCAACATAGGGGCACTGGGGCGTCAAGGAGGTGGTGTTGAGGCGCCCAAGGCCATTTTGGCCGGTAGGAAGCCAGCGCCGGTTGCGAGGTGCCGAGGTGGGTACGGGATTAATCCCATTCTCAATTGATTTCTGACACGTTTTTTGTGATCTATTTCATCTGTAACTCCAAGATTTGATTTCTATATACACTACACCGTAGGCTCATCATAAACTCAACATAACAATTAGATCATTATTGTATACATTAGAAACTTGAGAGAATTGTTTAGTTTTAGATTGAGAGCATCAAATTTTGTAAAATAATCTTAGCTTCTTGGTATAATAAATTCTCCTCTTCTTCTACATAAATCTTGTGTTCTTATGTGATCCATTATTTTCGTATTATTCATATAATTCTCGTCTTTAATTATTTGACCAGATTCTCAACATAAATAATATAAAAAAGAAAGATTACATCAAAATGGAAGCAAGTAGAACAAATATATATATATATATATATATAAGTTTTCAATTTTTCAATTTTTCCTTTCAGGTGCCAACAAGAATTATAGGGACCTTATTTATGTGTGTACGAGTATGAAGAACTTCTTAGTGCCACTTTGGAACATCAGAATTTATAATACTCAACCATTTAAGCTATTAGATAGTATAAATTAACATGTCCAAATAGATGTTGATTACTACTTGCAGGTTCTCAATAGGTCTATGTCTTGTTTAAGAATTAGAAGCAACCAATGGTACAGTGAGATATGATATCTGATTGAATGGTAAACCAATGGAATTTTAAACCAATCCAATTAAGTGCAAGCTTGAATCAGTATTTTCTTGTTGAATGTACAAGGCATGCACAAATTTCACAATTGGTGCCTACGTACATCACCTTAAGACATTTACGTGACACGAGTACCATATTAAACCATATTACTTTAAAGCTTAAGATATATTGGAGAGGAGTATGTTCTTGATAAGAAAAAATTGGATAGGAAAACAACTAACTTCTCCCATATGTTTAACCTTAACTATGCTTAGTTTAAGGTAAAAAGCATGAACCTTAGACACAAAAACACAGATAGCAAGGCATCTGTCACTTAGGGCGCTATTGCACTCTTGACTTGTACTGCCCACAGTCCCATCTTGATGCTCAAATGAACATATTCAATAGCATTAATCAACCACTATTGATGATCAAAAGATTTGTTGAAAACACCACGAGATAAGCCATCTTCGTGTTCACATTTTCCTATATGATCATCGTTGCTTCAATTCTACTTCCTCCCCTGCCCCCTCATTGCCAAAAGCTAATTTACAAACACACGCATGAGAAAAACATGTAGATTATTTGCATCCATATCCGAGCTACAATTTTTACCTTAATAATTTCCATTACTGCCCATTTAATTCGTACCTTCTCAAAAGAAGGGTCTCTCCAGTCATTTTTTCTTTGTTCTAGCCCATTAAAATCTTTAGTTTTACACAAAACTAGGTAAGTGATTGAAACTCACCATTTTCACAGTACACCACTGCAAACAATCGTTATACGTATATTTCGTCAGTATCAAAAGAAATATACGGACATCAAGGAGCGAGAAAGAACACTGGTCTTTGATAACAGTAAGGAAAAAAAGAAGCAAAGTATATCTTCAAGTACAAAACATGAGAATCTGACACCACGACCAAAAATATGGAAATCACAGCCGAGAGAAAGGGATGGAGGGAAAGAAGATCCATATACATATAAAGAAAGCGGAAATCAATTAGAAGAACCATTCAGTTTTTTCATAAAATAGAAACCTTTTAACAGTAACATTTTCTATTCAGGGAAAAGATGACAACCCCCACCTGCAGAAGTGAAACCCTTGAGGTAGAAAGTAGAAAGCATCTGAAATTAGAAACCAAGCTGAAGTGGCAGAGAAAAGATCAATAATGAGAATTGCACAAATTACGGGTTTGTCTTTGTGGGACGTTGGTTTTGTTGAACAAATTGCCACACTTACCAATTAATCCACACAATTGTACCAATTAATAATGTGCGCAAGGACAAAGAGAAAGATCGATATATCATACTATATAATTAATATGTTGTTTTCACATTGTACAATTAATTTGCGGTTATTAATTATTTCAACAACGTTAAAAAATTACAATTATGTCATAGGTACATGAAAAAATTGAATAAATTTTTACACAACAACACTTGACAATTTTTCATTGATTTTGAACCCAATAATGGAAAAAAAATGCACCATACACGTGCTATCGGCATAGCTCCTAACTTATATTAGATTGTAATATTTTATACATACTTTAACTTAAATAAATAATGTTATTTATCATCATGATAATAAAATATCGATGATCTGGTAGTTTATGTGAAATAATGTGATTAGACAATTCATTTTTTATGAGAGAGAGTTAATGAGAGACAAAAAAAATGTAAAAAATAATAAATTATCACATCGTCAATATTTTATTATTACGATGAAAAATACCATTGCTCTAAATAAATTAATGTAGAATCCACTTAGAATAATCGAAATAAATAAATCCTAAACATGCATGCACTAAGTTCTTTAATTGATTGGAGAAGGATAAAAATCTAGATATGTTGTCGGTTTCTTGTATCAGTGACGTTGACAAAATATATATTGAAAAATACTATAAATGTGAAATTAATAAAATGACATTTTTATTCAAGTAACCAGTTCTCAATTGACAATATAAAATATCCATTTAACATTTTTTTTTCAAAATAACCAAACTGACCATTGTCGAGTTCACTCCTGTTTGAAAATTAGAATAACAAATATTTATAGATTATTTGACACACATTATTTTTGAAAAATGCATTTTAGAATAGTATATTGCTAGAAAATATATGGTTAAAAATAAGGAAATTTTTTCAATTTACGTATAATATTATTTTATTGAAGAATATGTGATTAAAAAGAAGAGAAAAAAATTAATTTTGAAAATAATGTGTCAAACAACGGCTTAATTTACTCTTCCATTTTCATGTTCAGCAATCAAAATTTCACTTTTATGTACATGTGATTTCAATAGCAGGATGGCACAATCAAATTCAAAAACAAAGGATTAATGTTGACGCTCAGAAGCCACGTAAATCTACGACATGGGCCCCAACACTAAACACGGTTGTACAAAAATTTATATTTATATCCTATTAAGAAAAATAGATAATTATTCTTCATAGCTGCAGTCTCCTGGCATCATCTTCAGTTGGAGAAAGGTTATAAGCTGCCAAAATTAAAATCAGCAGAGTCAAACAGATCTGAGACTCACCCTACTACGACAATACCTTTTTTGTGTACATTTGAATTAGGTTATATGAATCCAATGAAAATTACGTACCCCAGCCTGAGGGAAGTATCAGTCATGAGAATTGATGATACACTCGGATGAATTTGCTTTGCTCAATACCGTTTCCAGTACCTTCAGATTTCTGCATAAACAGTTCACGCAATGACTTGAGGACGCGAAAATTTACTGCTGAACTTCAATGCATGCAGTGCGAGAAATGATATAAATTTGGAAAATAAAATATAACTCATTTCTGCTTGCTGTTTCAACTTAGCATTTTCTTCCATTCATTTAGATTCCTGCATATCAGAAAAGTTAACTAATTAGCCAAGCCTTTAGTTGTTGATTTTCTCTTTTTACGGGATTTATCTCTTAAGGAGCGGAGTGATTATTTTTTTCATCGGAGGATAAAGTTTGAGGTCTTGCCTTTTTCATGAGCAAACTGATCTCTTTATTAAACTTGTCATTTCTTCCCCATGGAAAGACACACATGTTAGCAGAAAACATCTAAACAGGAAACACTACAAAACGTGAAATTGAATGAAATAATACCTTGGTTTCCACAACAAGGTTTAATCCTCCTTGTACCCTTTTCTCTAGTTTGACCGACTCATCTATATCAAGTCCTTGGAGCTCTTCTCCCTTGAGTTTCCTATCACAATTACAATTATGTCTCAAGTATACAATACACTGGAATACGCGTAACAAGAAATCTTTAATCTACAGCCATATTTTACCTTAACTCACTAGTCTTGTCCACGAGCATCTAGCTGAGCATGCCATAGCTATTATTTTCCTGATAAGAAAATGAAAATAGAGTTATTCGAATGTCTCACATGATGTAATAATTTTCACTTGTAACATTATAGTAAAAGATGAGAGAGAAATTCTCAATAATTATTCAATAAAGAAGGGAATTATCAATACTTATATATTTCAAGACGGCGAGGAACAAATAATTCTCAAAGTAGGGTGGGGAAGACAAAATTCTCAAAGAGGTGAAAGAAAAAAAAAATGGTGGGGATACGATAAATATCAAATTGAATGCTATAATTATCACAAACTTGATCATTTCGCCCAGGAGCTCAGGAGTAACAATGTAGAGGAGCAGTTCAACTACGTTAAAAATAAAGACAGAAAAAAAAACTTGTGCAACTAATTGAATTTTTTCACTCCTATCCCATTGTATCCCAACAAATTCACCCAAACATTCAGAGTTATTGTCTGGTAAAATTTTGGAATTTCCAAATGTTCCAAGAAGTGTATCCTATTGACTTGTTCAACCATGTGGCCTTCTACTAGAAACAGACTATTTTAGTGTGCAAAATATTTCATTCGCATCATTGTGGTTTCAATTTTACAACTGCCATAATTTCATGAAGGTCATATCTTGACATTGAGAATTGATTCTCAAAATGAGTATGTTGATCCATATCGAGTTTCCCAAACTTCTTCTCTAGAATCTTGACATTAGTTCTTCCTCGAAGATTGATAAATTTGTATAGACTCCATTTTAAAATCCATACAACAATCTTAATTGTTGTCCCCACGAGGGTTGCTCGCCAATCTTATAACCAACGTTAGCCCCTTGATTACCAGAAAACTTTCCATCTTTGAATTTCCATTGGCAACATACCCACAGACAGGCTCGCGACTAAACCAATCATTGCACCAACCTTTCGTAGTCGTAACACACACATCATGGCCACCAACTCGTGCCTCTCGCCTACCGTCATAAAGGTCACTTACAATCTATTGGGAAGGGATAACCAATATGGACATCTAGGGATAGCAAAAAAAGCTGAAAAACCCGATACCCATAGGGTCCCACCCAGAACGGAGATTACCTACTTAATAGGGTATTCTGGTCGGGGACGAGTATGGATAATGGGTACCTCCGGGGCAGGTGAGAGTACGAGTGTCCCGTCCCGTTTAAATTTTTTTTAAGAATTCAATACTTTAAATGAATAATTCCACTAACTTTCCTTAGTTCTAATACAAAATGAAACCTAAGATTATTTAAAAATATGACAAACAATAAAAATTTTAGTTTACCAAATATATTTGAATAATTTATCTTTTAAAAATAATTAAAAAATATATTATTATCTTTGAATGGAGGCAATAAAATGAATTATAAAAATATAAATTTAAACGGGGCAAAGGCCCCGCCCCGCCTTGCCTTAAATGAGTAATGAGGCAGGAAATTACCTGGCGAGAGAGGTTACCCCGCCCCGTCCCGTCCCATTGCCATCTCTATGGACAACTTTTGTGTCACAACCTCGAGATATTAGCAAATTTGGATTAGGTCATGTCTAGGTTTCCATTATCAACCATTACAACATATCGTTCAGCTTATCCTCATTGATCCATTATTTGGAGCGTAGACTAGACTATGATATCAACTAATACATGCGAAAGCGTAAACGATAACAAGTAACTAATACATGCGAAAACGTAAACGATAACAAGTACGAGATTAAAAAAGAAAATACGCGTACAAATAAATAATTTAGGTTGATAATTGAATAAAAATCTAACACTTTCTATTCACATTAAAAACCAACCACCCTACAATACAATTATAACACCAAATTTATATAAAACTCCTAACTAGACTTTTAAGCAAAACAAACTAGAAAATTTACTTATTTTTTTTTAAACTCCTAATCCTAATAAAATGATAAAAGACTAGTAACTAAAATAAAATAATAAATTAAACAATATAATCTTAAATTAAAAGGACTACTTGCATCATAGATTTAATTTCCCAAATGGAGGAAACATAAATCTACATTTAATGAGCTGGAAACAATCTGTGTGCAATTTTTTAAATCATATGGTAATGTTTAAAATTGACTGCATTAATTCAATTCTGCAGTCTTATTTATCTTTATTTTCAAAATATAGTATAAACACAAACAACGATCTAAAGTTGAATTGTCTATAAATGGTGTCTCATCTTAAGTTGGAGGAATGGTTGCCCTAATTTGTACGAATCCTCTGACTGCCTTCTATGCCTTTCAATTAGTTGCATCATGCTACAGAATAAAACTTGGGGGAAAATGTCTTCAACTAATTAAACTAAGGGAAGATGAAATCAAAACCTAATACTTTTATAAATAGAATGCAAGCTTGGTACCCAACACACAACTCAAAGTACGACTTAATGCATGTTTTGTAATCAATACGAACCTCAACAGTATGACTAATTTTTGTACTTTAGTAAATATATTCAACCATACTATAATTAGAAGGTTCATTGAAAATGCATGCAGTTTCACTCATTTTTTGTGTAAGATTGTTGAAAATAAGAATGAATATGTACTCTTGGACATTTCAACAAGGTTGGCACCTCTTACCACCCTCATCATCTACCGAACCCCAACATTTTATTGTTAATATCAAAAAGAAAGAGTATATCAAAATGGAAGCAAGTAGAACTATTTATAAGTTTTCAGTTTTTCCTTTCAAGTGCCAGTAAGAATTATAGGGACCTTACGCGTTTATGAGTATTAAATATTTTCTTAATGTCACTTTCGAACATTGGAATATATTTTAGTTAACCATTTAAGCTATTAGATAACATGAATTAATTAAGTGCCTCATAGATGTTGATAATTTCTTGCAGATTCTTATACAAAGATCGATTTTCCATTCCATACACAGATGTGAGATGCCAACGTTTGAAACTTCAATAGATTTATGTCGTGTTTAAGCAATAGAAACACCAATCTAACTGTTAGAGATAATAACTGATTGAGTAGTAAACCAATGGATTTTTGAACCAATCCAATCTAGTGCAAGCTGGATTTAGTATCTTCCTGTCGAAAGTACAAGGCATGCACAAATTTCATAATTTGAGGTTAAAGACTTCCAACTTAAAGACATTTACGTGACATGGTACCATTTTAAACCACATTATTTTAAAACTTAAGATATATGAAAGGAGTATGTTCTCGATCAGAAAATAACGGATAGGAAAACAACAAATTTCTCACGTGTTTAAGGTACAAAGCATGAACATTAGCACAAAACACAGAAACCAAGCCATCTCTCACTCAGGGCGCTATTGCACTCATGACTTGTACTGCCCAAGTCCCACATTGACTCTCAGAATGAACATATTCAATGGCATTCATCCACCATTAATGATCAAAAGATTTGTTGAAAACACCACGAGATATGAGAATACTTTTAATTTTGTTCAATCCTTGTGTTCACATTTTCCTACGTTATCATTGTTGTTTCAACTCTACAGCACCCCTGCCCCCCACCACCTTCACTAAAATACAGTTTACAAACGCAAAGGAGAAAAACATGTGATAAATATATCAGTGTACCACTCAACCTAGTTTTGTTTGATAATTTGTATCACACTTCTAGATTATTTGCATCCATATCCGAGCTATGATTTTCTACCTAATATTTCCGTTACTGCCCATTTAATTCGTACCAGCTCAATAGAAGTTTTCTGTGGTCTTAACCCATTAAAATCTATAGTTTTCAGTACAAAGCCAGCTCAAAAGCGTCTTGTGTGTGTGTGTCCAATAGAGAAAGGAGAGGAAATCAAAAAACCTTGAGCTAGAATAATGAAGAGTTTTCCAGTGGCAGAAAAAAACGAATGGGGCAATTTCAGCATCACACATAGTAGAGAGTTCTTGAGCCTTTTTCAAAACCCCTCTTCCTCTTAGTAAAGGTCACTTGGCGTGCCGTCAAGTTATCAATCTTCTTGATCTGAATCTTCTGTCTCACCATTTCACAGTACACTCACTGCAAACAAATATTATATGTACAATACGAAATATATAGAGATCGAGGGACGAGAAAGAACATTGGTCTTTGACAAAAATAAGGAAAAGAGAAGCAAAGCATATTTTCAAGTACAATACAGAATATGAAACCACAACCCCAAAAAAAGTGGAAATCACAGTGAGAAGAATCGTTCTGTTTTTTTGCATAAAATAGAAATCTTCAACGGTGTCATGTTTACTAATTCGGGGAAGAGATGAGAACCTCCACCTGCAGAAGTGAAACCCTAGAGAGAGAAAGTAGAGAGCATCTGAAATCAGAAACCAAGTGAAGTGGCAGAGAAAATATCATTATTTATTGCCCCTGGGGGGTGGGGGGGGGGGCGTTATAGGTCCACTGAAATTACCTTTACGGGACGTTAGTTTTGTTGAACCTTGAAATTAGCCACACCACTGGATATATACAATTCTACCAATGGTACTTTCCACTATATAATTAAGAGCGATGCTCCACTACCAATTAGGGATTCACACAGACCACTCACAAATATGAAAGGTGGGTTTTTTTTTTTTTTTTTCCCTTTTTTTATAGAGCAGGACCCGCCTCATGTGAGAGGGTCGGCTGGCTCGGCTCTGCCAGGCCTGTTACCTCTCACATGAGGCGGGCTTACAGGCCTGGCAAAGGATCTTAATTCTATAATTAATTTATTTTGGTTGCACAAGTCGAATTGCAACAGTTATAAACTAATATTAAATACAACTGAATTGTAATATTTATACCCATTTTTATCTTAAATAAAATGATATAAAATCCACACCAAGAAAAATCGAAATAAATAAAGCCCAAATATGCTGGCAATTGCATCTAACCACGAAATTAATGAAATATAGTTGACAAAATGCTATGAATGCCAAATTAATAAAAATGAAATTTTTATCAAAGTACCATTTACTTGAGTGATAATATAAAAGATTTTTTTAACCTTTTTTTTAAAAAAAAATCGCCCAACTGACCATAGTCAAATTTGAGTTCACCCTTGTTCAAAAATTAGAACAATATCGTCTTTCAATTTCATGAAAAGCAATCAAAATTTCACTTTTGTCTATCATATAATTTCCTTGGATACGTATGATTTCAATAGCTCGATTCTAGCTTAAGTATACAACACAAGCAAATTCAAAACAAAAGATTTTAATGTTCAGAAGCCACGTAAATCCACAACATTGGTCCCTGACACTCAACTCACTGGCACAATAATTTATAATTATATCCTATTAAGAAAAATGGACAATTATTCTTCTTGGCTGTAGTCTCCTGGCAATGGCATCATCTTCAGTTGGGGAAAGGTAAGCTGCCAAATTAACATAAGCATACAGTCAAAAAGAGCTGAGACTACACCTAACTACGACAATACTTTTTTGTGTAAATTTGAATGAGGTTACATGAATCTAATGAACATTAAGTACCCAAGCCTGAGGGCAGTCTCAGAGCCATGAGAATAAGTGATGCGCTCGGATGGATTGCTTTGCTCAATACCATTTCCAGTACCTTCAGATTTCTGCATAAACGGTTTACTCAATGACTTGAGAACGCGAAATTTACTACTGAATTCCAATGCATGCAGTGCGAGAAATGATATATAATTTTGGAAAATAAAAGATCGACTCTCACTTCTGCTTGCTGTTTCAACTTAGCATTTTCTTCCATTAATTTAGATTCCTGCATATCAGGAAAGTTAACTAATTAGCCCAAGCCTTCAGTTGATTTTATCATTTTATGGGATTTATGTCTTAACAAGGAGCAGCATGATTATTTTTTTCATCAAAGGATAAAGTTTGAGGTCTTGCCTTTTTCATGAGCAAATTGATCTCTTTAAAATATTTGTCAATCTTCCCCATGGAAAGACAAAGATGTTAGCTCAAAAAATCTAAATATGAAGCACTAGAAAACACCAAATTGTATGCAATAATACCTTTGTTTCCACAACATGGTTTAGTACTCCTTGTACCCTTTTCTCTAGTTTGATCAACTCATCCATGTCAAGTCCTTGGAGGTCTTCTCCCTTAAGCTGCCTATCAAAATTACAATTGTGTCTCAACTGTGCAATGAACTTGAATACTCGTAACACATCTTTAATTTTCGGCCATATTTTACCTTAACTCAGTCCTATCCATGATCATCTTGCTGAGCACGCCATAGCTGTCATTTTCCTGATAAGAAAATGCAAACATAATAACATTCACTTCTAACATTATCGTGTTTTTGACATTATGTTGTTGAAATATTAATTTCATTTATTTAGTCAAGTTCATCATTTATTTAATCAAGTTCACTCATGTCTTTTAAGATTACTCTTGCAAACATTATCAACTAGTTTATTCGTGTACTAGAAAAATGCATGAATTATTTTTGGGATTAGTTTGCCTTTAATAACTAGTACATGTATTAGATTAAATGCATGTTTCGTAAAGTTTATAAAAGGTCAGTGATTGTACTCAATTTTCACAAGTCATTTTGGAGTGTTAACATATGAAGTTGTGTATTCTCTTAAATATTTCTTCTCTTCTAAAAGTTGTTCCACGAGTCATTTTGGAGAGTTAAGAAATAAAGTTGAGTTTTCTCTTAAATATTATTTTCTCATCTTTTAAAAGTTATTCAATCTCCAAGTTTTCAACAAAAATTGCATTAGAGCGATTTATAAGATAGTGGAAAGAAGATATGACAAACAATAATTCTCTTCCCGTTCCTCAACTCACTAATGATAACTATACTACGGGTATATTCGTATGAAGGCATATGTTGGAAGTTAAAATTTAAGGGACTTGGTAGAGAAAGATTTTGAACCTTAAATAAAGAAGGCATATCTTAAGCACAAAGAGATTTGCAACAAGTAACTAAGATGAAGGATCAAAACTCTCTTTGCTAGATTCATCGAGATCTTGATACGATTTTTCAAAAGGTTTAAAATGCTACCACTTCAAAGTAAACATGTGAGATTTTTCAAAATACATACAAAGGTGTGAACAAAGTCAAAAAAAGTTCGTCTTCAATATTTGAGAGAAGAATATGAAGTTCTATCCATGAAGGAATCTGAATCAATTTCACATTACTATTTGCTAGTATGGTGGTTATCAATGAGATGAAAATGATAATGAAGTAAGTGATCGAAAAAAAATTTATTTTCACATGAAAAATTCAATTTTAGTGTACCGGCAATCGAAGAATCAAAAGACTTGAAAGGAATAACAATTTATGAAGTCGTGAGTACAGTACAAACTTATAAGGATAAGGAGAAGGTTCAAAAAGTAGAAAGAACAGATGAGAAGAAAAATGCGAACTAAAGAGGTAAGAGGATATGAAAGAGGTTGTAGAAAGGGAGATAGAAATTTCCAGCATTCATCATATAATGAAGGGAATTACCAATATGTCTTTAATTCAAGAGGGCGAGGAACACATAATCTCAAAGAAGATGAAGGAAAAATAATGGATGGAGATATGATAAATCTCAAATTGAATGATATAATGTTCATAAACTTAGTCATTTTGCGTGTGAGTGCATGAATAACGTGGAGCAATCCAATTACGTTGAAAATAAAGACAAAGGAAAAGGAACTTTACTATTGGCATACAAAGTACAAAGGGGGAATAATTTTGAATCATATGTGTGGAGACAATTCTATCTCTAAGGAACTTGAAGAACTAAACGACCATGGTACATTTTCATATGATTCAAATGTTAAAGTCAAAGGTAAAAGTAAAATTCTCATTCAAATGAAGAACCTAGAAAATAATTTTTCTTTGTTTACTATATTCCTTTTATGAAGACATATTTTTAGTTCGAGCTAATATTTGGACCAAGGATATGATATCCTTATAAAAAAAATCAATAAATGATAATACGAGATTGCAATGAAAACTTGATAGTTAGAGTTCCAATAATAAAGAATCGAATATTCTAGTCGAATATTCAAAGTGGAAAAGTGGAGTGTTTGTAGGCATGGTCAAAGTTCATCATATCTATGGCATTTAAGACTTGACTATCTAAATTTTGACTGTCTAAACATCATGACGAAGTGAGATATGGTGAAGGGACAGTCATATATTTATCATCCAAATCAATTTTACGAAAACTGTCTCTATGAAAAGCAATCAAAAAGGCTTCACTGAAAGAAGCAAGTTTTCGAGCATCGAGGCTAATTGTATTAGTGCATATGAATCTTTGTAGATCGATCAAAATATTGGTATATTTTATTAGAGAAATGTCTGATGCATTTGAGGCTTTCAAGGTCAAGGCAATGGTGGAAAATCAAAGTAGTCAGATTACTCCAAACCAAACTTTTAAGCAAAACAAACTTTAGAAAAGTTACTTACTTTTTATTAAAGTCCTAATCATAATAAAACTCCAACTAAACATATAATGATAAAAGACTAATAAAAAAAGTAATAAAAAAAAAATTAAACGGGACTAATTGCATCATAGATTTATTTGACCATATGGGGGTAAATACATTAAACCATAAATCTACATTTAATGAGCTGGAAACAATCTTGTTTGCAATATTTAACCTCATATGGTAATGTTTAAATTGACTACAATAATTCGATGCTGAAGTCTTAATTCAATATTTTCTTGTTATAATTTCAGTTTATAAAGCATAAACACAAACGACAAATTTAAATTCAAATTGTCTATAAATGGTGTGATCTCACCTGAAGTTGGATAGATTGTTGTCCTAATTTGTTCGAGTTCTCTGATTGCCTTCTATGCCTTTCAATTAGTTGCGTCATGCTGCAGAATATAACATGGGGGAACAATGTTTTCAACTAATTAAACCAGGCGAAGACAAAATCAGAATCTGACATTTTATAAATAGAATGCATGTTTGGTATCGAATGGGCAACTGAATGGTATAACTTAATGCATGCTTTGTAACAAATACGAAACTCAATAGCATGATTTTATTTTTCCCACTTTAGTAAATACATTCAACCATATTAAAGTCTACAAGTTTCATTGAAAATGCATGCAGTTTCACTTATTTTTTAGCATAAGATTGTTAAGAATAGGAATCACATATACACTTGGGTGTCCCAACTAGGTCAGCACCTCTTTACCACCATCATCACCTACCGATCCCCAACATCTTATTAGTAATATAAAAAAGGAGGAGTAATCAAAATGGAAGCAGTAGAAGTTTTCAGTTTTTCCTTTCAGGTGCCAGCAAGAACTATATGGACCTGGTTTATGCCTGCACGAGTATCGTACATGAAGAACTTAATGCCACTTTGGAATGTTAGAATATATATAATACTTAACAATTTAAGCTATTAGATAACATAAATTAATTAAGTGTTCTTATAGATGTTGATTACTACTTGCAGATTCTTATATAAAAAGTTTCCATTCCATAAGTAGATGTGAGAAACTTCAATAGGTCTATGTCTTGTTTAAGCAATAGAAGCGACCAATGTAACTGTGAAACATAATATCTGATTGAATGGTAAACCAATGGATTTTTGAACCAATCCATGCAAGCTGGAATCAGTATTTTCTTGTGCATCATGCACAAATTTCATAATCATAGGCGGCTACTTCACTTAAGACATTTGCATACCATTTTAAACCACATTATTTTAAAGTTTAAGATAAATTGAAGGGGTGTGTTCTCGATAAGACAATATTGGATAGGAAAACAACTAATTTCTCATGTGTTTAAGGTACAAAGCATGAACCTTATACACAACACACAGAAACCAAGCCATCTCTCACTGAGGACGCAATTGCACTGATGACTTATGCTGCCCACAGTCCCACGTTGACTCTCAAAATGAACATATTCAATAGCATTCACCCACTATTAATGATAAAAAGATATGTTGAAAATACCACGAGATACAAGAATACTTTTAATTTTGTGCCATCCTCCTGTTCACATTTTCCCACGTGATCGTTGTTGTTTCAACTATACATCCTCCCCTGCCCCCCACCACCTTCACTAAAAGACAGTTTATAAACGCGCGCACAGGAGAAAAACATGTGATATATATCAGCGTACCATTCGCCCCTAGTTTTGTTCGACCTTTTAGTCACACTTCTAGATTAATTCGTACCTGCTCTAAAGAACGGTCTCTCTAGTCACTTTCACTGTAGTTTTAGCTCATTAATATCTTTAGTTTTCAATACAAATCTAGCTATGTAATTGAAAACTCAGTAGCAAAAGCATCAAAGCTTCGTCCCCAGTAGCCTGTTGTGCGTGTTCAAGAGAGAGAAGAGAGGAAAGTAGAGAACCTTGAGCTAGAATAATGGAAGAGTTTTCCAGTCGCAGAAACAACAATTAGGGCAATCTCAGCATCACAAAGAGTAGAGAGTTCTTGAGCCTTCTTAAAAACCCCTCTTCTTCTCTTTGAAAAGGTCACTTGGCGTGCCGTTAAGTTATCAATCTTCTTGATCTGAATCTTCTGCCTCACCATTTTCACAGTACACTCGCTGCGAACAGATGAAACGTATATGTATATCTGGTCAGTATCATGACTCAAGAAATATACAGAGATCGAGGGACGAGAAAGAAATCAAAGAACTTTGGTCTTCGATAGAAATAAGGAAAAAAGAAGCAAAGCATATCTTCAAGTACAATACAGAATCTGAAGCCACAACTTAAAAAAATGGAAATCACATCCAAGAGAGAGGGAGAGAGTATATATATATAGAAAAGTAAAAGGTAGTCAGTTAGAATAATCATTCAGTTATTTTGCATAAAATAGAAAGATTTAACAATGTGGTATTTACTAATTCAGGGATGAGATTAGGACCTCAACCTGCAGACGAGAAACCCTAGAGATAGAATATAGAAAGCATCTGAAATGAGAAAGCGAATTGAAGTAGCAGAGAAAATATCAATAAAGTTGGTTTGCAAATTGCGCGCACTGTCAAAGGAGAGTGGGTTCACTGAAAGCGAAATTTGCACTTTTCTCTCCAACGTTTGAAAATGTAACAAATGTACCCTCAACTTTTTTTAGCATTATTCATCCCAACATTTCAATTTATAAAAGATCTTACAATATGTACATCAAAAATTATATAAACAATTATATAATATCACGTGACACTCTACTATTGGTCAATTTAAAATACAGTCAACATTTTAATCCATTCTTTTCCCCTACGTTATTTTCAGTAATTGCTTGTGTACCATATTTATATTCAAGTAGCAAAATCTATTTATAAATACATCTTTCCCTCCATATTGATCATTAATCGTTCGGATTTCTTAGAATCAATCTCTAATTTCCCTATCTATACTATTGGTTGCATTCGTTTGGATATTTGTAATTTACCTTGTTTTTGTTTTCCATAGTTGTAACCACGGTTTTCCTCAATCACAAATGAGGGCCTAGCAAATAAAGCCCTAAATTTAAGCCAGAAAAAATTACTGATTTGTCTTTTTTTAAATTTATAAAAAAAAATTATAATAAAATCCCATAATTTTTCAAAAAGTACATATAAATTGCATTTAAAACAATTAAATACTTATTAACACATAATAAAAAAAATAGGAAATTTTAACTTACCCTGGCCAAGTGATGTAGCGGAAGAATTATAGTAAATATGAAAGAAATCTCACAAAGACAAAAAAATATATCTTATCATCACATCGGCCTCCAAATAACTTACAACGTTTATATAGCGGGAAAAAATCCTAGAGATATTCGGAAAAACAAAAAAAATAATAAAAATTCAATTTTTTTTCTAAAAAATGAAAAAAAATAGAGATAATGCCTAAAATTGATAGTCTTAATCTCTAGGATTATCATCCCGTAAACGGAATTCAAATATGAGTTTATTTGGAAAAGATATAACCGAATCAAAATTTGTCAAAAAAGAAAAAGTACGTAAACGAGGGCTTAAACGATGGAATTTGCATGAAATTTATCCCACGTTAGGAGCAAAGATGCTATGTCTTGTTCGTTGGCCCGTTTCCACAAAATATTACTTAAATTTTGCCAAAAAGGGACAATTTCGAAAGTTCGCTGAAAGTCGATAATTTTCTATTTCTGTTTGAGTCGATCCCATTTTGCCATAAATTCAAATTCTATCTGCACCGCATCACCAAACTCACCCAACAAACTCGATCGACACCCATATCACCCCCATCCCGCACAACATAATCTATCCCTGATTGCAATCAAGTTTATTTTCCTTTAATATAGAGCTAATTAAAGTGTGTTCGGTAGAGATTAAAATTAGATTAAAACTAGTCGTTATTGTTGACTTTTATTAAACGGGTGAGACCCAATAACGGCCATATTTTCAATTTTAATTGAATTTTGAGTTGTACCAAACAAGTGGTAAGTCATGTTTAGTTGTTATCTTTTGTGCAAGTGTCTTGAATATTTGTTCTTGAGCTTAGATGTTAAAGATTAAGCCCATTTTTGACAACTTTTTTTTCAACATAATTATGTTCAACCACACATTCACATAATAAAATATTTTACACGTAAATTTTAAAAAAAAATCTACCTTTGAATCGTACATTCTTCAAAAATTCATTATTCAAACCTCCATTTTACCTTAAAAAAAAATAGTTGTCAAACAGGG
>CAIGRB010157223.1:2785-19304 GCA_903798255.1 Fraxinus quadrangulata
TTTTGATAATAATAAATGAGATGAGAAATTAATATAATTTGCTAAAAAATATCTCATTTAAATGCTCTTAAGTCTTAAAATGAATGGCAAGTGAGTTGGTATTTATAGCTGTCAAACTGTCCAATATTCTGTCGAACCGGACGACCCATTTGAACTTCCGGAACTCATTCAGATGATCAACTAGCCATTGCGGTCAAACGATCAAAAAGCTGACCGTTGGGGATGAACCGGAGATGTCCAGATTGACAGAAGTTTTTTTATCAAATCGGACGTTCTGTTGACCGTTGACCTTTTTTGTTTATATATATATAAAGAGATATGATCTAAATTCAAGTATTACTTTGAAAAATCAATCTTATTTTTGATTAAAAATATTTTATGCAAGTAATATAAAAATAATTCTTTGTGAACAAAATGATTTTCGAGTTATTGTCATTAATTACTTAAGATTAAAGTGTTGTACATTTATATATGATCTCGAAAGTCTAATTTTTGATCTTGTTTCGAAGTTTCTTTCATGTTTGGCTCTTAAACTCTTGATCTTTATATTTCTTGACGTTTGGCTTTAATGTTGACTTCGATCTTGACATCTTCATGAGCTTGATTTGACAATTTTGATTTTGATCTTTTAAGCTCTCATCTCGAATGATTTGACTTAAACGCTTAACTTTCACTTTGATCTTCATTTCGAATCTGATTTATCATGTGTTGATTTTGACAATACTTGATTGATTTTAATATTGAACTATCATCACTCAAAATTAATTGTTAGAAATAATATTAATCTTGTTTGTTATGATCAAAACTTGATTTGACTTGAACGCTTAACTTTCACTTTAATCTTCATTTCGAGTCCGGTTTATCATGTATTGATTTTGACAATATTTGATTGATTTTAACATTGAACTATCATCATTCAAAATCAATTGTTAGAAAAAAAAATATTAATCTTGTTTGTTATTATCAAAACATAAAAGATGAAATCAACCATATGTCAACAGAAATGTGGTCAAATTACTATTTAAGAACACATTTTGATGGGAAAATGGGGTTCAAACAAGGGCAATCTAGTTCTTATCCAATTCGTATCGTTATGGATAAAAATATCCATTTTATTGCAATATATGGCTTTTTAGCATTGAGATTCGATCCAAAATTTAAGAACCCTAATATGACAAAGACAGTAAATTCGGGTTTGAGTAAAACTAAAAGACATGTGTAGTGCCAGACGTAGATAATTTTTCTTTGTGAGTGTACTAGAATAAAAACCCCTTAAAAACAAGTGATAGATTATGAATAACAACAGAATGGGACAGGACGAGATAGCACTTCATATCCTCTGCTCAGTTAGAATTTTCAATAGATAGAGTGAGGCGAGATTAAAATATCTCTATTTCATTTGTTTATTTATTTATTTATTTTCATTTACATGTGATTAAGATTTTAATAAATAAAAATTAATTAAAATTAAAAAGTACAACAACCCTATTATAAACCTTATTATAAACCTTAAATCATGTTATACGTACATCATCTTTTACATAGTGCTACATAGAAAAATATTATTAGATAATTTTAAAAAAAATCATGAACACAATTTTCTAAAGACAAAGTCAATGTTAAAGTTAATGTAAAGAAATGAGTGTGCATTTAGTATTATTGATAAACCTTTGGACATGATGAATAATATGTATGCATTTGTACATGTAGGTACACAATTAGATTATTAACTTGTTAAATTTGCCTTTAGTTGATTATAATAAGTGGAAATTACAGGGACACAAAAATTTGGAGATCGCAATTCATAAATTGGCCATGTTTACTAATTCAAAAGTCATAGATTTTTTAATTAATTAGTATGTCTAATAAATATTTTTACTAGATATAACAATTCAAAAATGAATTAATCTACTATACACAATTTCAATCACAAACTCTAATTATGTCTTTCCCTTCTTTATCTCTCATGACCTCTTATTTCTCTATTCTCTATTCTCTCACGCTCTCTATATCCTATCGCCGATGATAAGGGGTCACACACAGCACAGGATCTTTGGAAAGGATCGGGGCACCCCGGTGTTATGCGGTGTAGCTGAAAATGTCGCTAAACCCAGACAGCAGCATAGCACAAATCAGCTATAGATCGGGGGTCCTTTCCTCCATTTTTTTCTCCAGTCTTAGGGGGTTGTGTTTTTGGTGTGGGTTGAGGTTGTTGGGTGGTGTTTGGTTGGGTAGTTGTGATTGTGATAGGTGCAAGTGGTAAAGTGGTAGTGATGGCGAGTAGGATTCCGACAACATCGAGGACGAAGTAGAGAGAGCTCGTTTTCGAGGATCGACAGATCGAAAACAACCTGCGGATCTGGTATTTGATTCTTTCAATCTCGTCTCACTAGAGTTGTAACATAGAGGTGGTGGTGGGTTATCCAATGGTTATGGATTGAGCTATAGTTGGTGGTCATGGTGGTGTAATGCAGGTGGATGTGGTGTTTGTGGTACAAGTTAGTATGTGGTGCAAGCGACAATGATGGTGATGCATTGTAGGTGGTGAAGGCAATGGTGCATTGTAAGTTGTGGTTTTGGTGGTGTGGTGTAATGTGGTGGTTGTGGCAACGACAATGGAGTGGGACTATATGATCAGTTATTTCGGTGTTGTGATCAATAAATTGGTTAATTTGTGACCAATAAGTAATTTATGACATGTAAAATTTTTGATTTGTGATCGAAAATAATTTGTGACCAATAAATAATATGTGGTCTATAAATTTGTTAAATTGTGACCAATAATTTGATCATTTGTGACTTATAAATAATTTGTAGCAATTAATCTCATATTTTGTGACTATGAATCAAGTTGTAACTTATAAAATTTGTGGTTTATGACTAACGAATAATATGTAGCCTATTAATTTGATAAATTAGTGAAATAAGTTGTAACCCATAAAATTTGTAATTTGTGACCGAAAAATAAATTTTGACCTATAAATTTTTTTATTTGTGATCAAGAAATAATTTGTGATCTATAATTTTTTTGAAGTGTGAACGAGAAAAAATTATAACTAATTAATTCGATAATTTGTGATCAAATTATATGGATTTGTGACATATATTTAATAAAAAATTAATAATATTTGATTTTTTAAGATTGAAATCTTATTTCTTAAGTTAAACTCTTAGATATGAAATTTTTCCATCCAATAATTAGTTAAATAATCTTGGTCATAATTCGAACTCATTCCCGATTAAAGAAATTAACAGGAACGCCTCAAACAAAATGCATATAAATTGACCCAAATGTTAGATCATAAGTTTGCCCCTACTAAAGGAAACAGCCCATGCCCACTATAAGAACTCGAACACTATTGGAATGTCTAAATATTTCATCTTCACCTACCTACTACGAAATCAAAACGGGAAATGAACAACATTACGCCTATCCTGGCTTTTATTTTTTATTTTAATAAATAAACAAGTAAATATTTGCAGAAAATGAGAATATTTTGATCTTCATTCTGCCTCTTGAAAATTTCCATACAAAGGAGCAAGAGAGGGCGGAGTAGCCCATTCCCTTCCTCCACTCCCGTTAGCATCCCTAATAAGTGAGAACATGTTCGACTAAAGTTTAAAAGTAGGACAAATTTACTTCTACATAAATTTCATTTTAAAAAGTATTTAAAATTGTTATCTTTTTTTATTAATGTTAAGTTATGAATTGTATTTAAATCCCTGTTTGATTTAGATAAAAATTAGAATTTTAGTAGATTTTGATAAAAAATTGATAGAATGTACAATTGAAAAGTTATGAATCCCATAAAATATATAATTAAAATTAATTGTTGATTTTGACTTATATTTTAATTCAAATTTTTAGCTGAATCAAACACACAAAATAAGTAGAGATAATTATAGCACGGGTACCAAACCTTTCATTGAGTAGCAGATTTTGCTCAAACCTTTAATTTGCTCCAACCACGATACCACACCTTTCCATTTTTGCCACTAGTGGTATCAAACCTTTCAAAATGTCCGCAACTAAAGTCCAAATGGATGGTTTATGTTAGTTTGAGCGTTAGTTGATCAAATAATTGACTTTGACAATAATGTTGAATGATTTTAAAAGGTTAAAATGGTAATTTTATATTTTTTAATAATTAAATAATCAAATCAAATAATTAAAATTAAAAACTCATTTCACCCATTTCTTGTCCACCCACCCCACCCCAANATTAAAATTAAAAACTCATTCCACATTCTTCACCCCCACCTACCGCAACCAAAATTTGCAAATCTGGAAAATCAACTTCTTCGAATCCTCGAATTCATGGCGTTAGAAACATGTTGCCCAACTATGTAGATCTACGTAGGCCGAATTAGAGATTTGGACTTAACAATCGATCAGAAATTGAGCTCCTTGATAAAAATATGGATTTCCTGCTGAAATGATCGTTCGAAAAGACTATCTTGACCAAAGAGAAGAAGAAAAGATAGGAGATTAAAAAGGGTTTAGGAATTTTCTTATGATGTTAAGCAAGTTTCTGGTAAGGTCCATTTCTTACTGCTAATTTGCAGAGACGCTTGTGGTGGTCGTTGCAGCCTGTGTGGGAGGGATTGCGATTGTCGGCACGGTGGAGTTGGGTGGATTTTGGTTCGTTTGGTTGTGATTGGGTAAGGGTGAGGGAAGGTGGGGGGTGGGAAGCAGATGGAACTAGTTCGGATAAAGTTTTGGGTTTCTAATTCCATGGTTAATCAAGATGAAGTTTTGGGCTAAATGCACATGTAGAGTTCTTTAGAGCCACTGCCATTGCAGTAGAGTGCACATTCGATTCTAGAGACTTCATTCACGAGCTTGTTGAAGCGTTCTCGAAATTTCAAAACCATATTTGCAAATTTGGGTTGGGTTTGGGTTTGGGTAGGTGGGTGGGTGGGTTAAATGAGTTTTTAATTTTAATTATTTGATTTTGATTATTTTATTATTCAAAAATGTAAAATTACCATTTTAACTTTTTAAATTAGTCAACATTATTGTCAAAGTCAGTTATTTGGTCAACTAACGGTCAAACAATCATAAACCATCCATTTGGACTTTAATTGCTGACAATTTGAAATGTTTGGTACCGTTAGTGGCAAAAATAAAAGGTTTGGTACCTTGGGTGGCATAAACTGAAAGTTTGAACAAAATCTGCTATTAAATGAAAGGTTTGATACTGTTGCTGCAATTATCCCTTTTATTTATAAGGAAATTACAACCACGCATATTTTTTAACTTGGAATTTCAACAATTTAGTACAGAGAGATTCTTCTTCTAAAAATCAAGTACATCCAACCCCCACCCCATACACACGTCCACACCCACACTAAAAAAATTGTGAACATTTCTTTCTCTACAGATTCATCAAGTGCCTACTCTCTCTTCCCTACTCTCCTTATCTCTATCTACATATCTGTCCAACACCACAACCATGGCACCATCAACGGAAACCAACTAACCGACTATAACCCACCCCAATTAATACAACTCCACGTATAATTTTCTCAATCATGCTATATGTAAATCTTATTTGATATCATTTTTTATATTGTGTCACATGTCAACACATGATTGAACAATTTTAAAAAACACACATTTTCCTGCACAACATTTTTTGAATTCCTGCACAATGTCAATAAAAGTGTACACTATAGAATTGACACTTAGAATAATTCTAATTTCCTCCTCCATTTCATAGATGAATACCCAACACATCTCCACCATTGTCTGTCACTCGTCGTCACTGCTACTGTCACTACTCTCACCACAACCATCGGGATACATACCAAATTGTCGACGGTCTATGTTTTGTTTGTGGGGGTGGGTGTTGGGTAACAAGATTTCATTTTTTTCCTATTATATTATTTTTTTGTTTTTATTTAATTATTTTAATCTTTAATTTGATAAATATAAAATTACTATTTTCCCCTCTTTAAAATTGTTAAAAATGTAGTCAAATTTAATTTTTTTTGTCAACTGACAGGGGATTGGACGATTTTCATCCATTCAAGCTCAATCGCGCTAACTTGAAAGATTTGGAATCACGGGTGCAACAAATAAAAAGTTATGGAAAAACTTGCAACGGTTTGAAAGATTTGAAGGTGCAACTACAAATTTCCCTAAAAACAATGATAATATATCTTTACCTAACATTACTTCAAACATAGTTTCCCGACATACAGTGACATGAGATGAAGAGTGGCAAAGATTCTTTCCTTCACTACTTTTTTTCCATCCCTTTGGTCAAAACAATACGCGCATGGGTGCCTAACTCAACTATGCAAATACATGCACAATCATTGAGGTATGTAGACTTCATTACATGCACGTTATTCTCTCAATAATGTACTTTAAATAGTAATTTAATTAAAAATATGTAATTGAAAAATAAAAAAAAATTTAAATTTACATGTAATATTATTTTATTAAAAAATATGTAGTTGAAAATAAAAGTGAGAAAAATGAATTTTTAGAATAATGAATTTCTTTTTTACAAGGACATCGATAATGGGAGATGACAAAAAAAAATTATTTCTATTGTGCTGATACACTAAAAAAAATTCCCAGCATTTTTTTTAATTTTTAATTTTTGCCTTTAAATGTCATGGACTTGGACTCAGACTTCCCCATCAGATCAAAATTCTAAATTATTAACATCATTTGAAAAAGCATGTAAAGTTTTTGAATTGTAAAAAGTATTAGTAAAGTGAATTTCTATGGAAACATTGACTTGACAAGATATTAGTTTTAAATTATTTATCACTAGTTATATTTTAGATATGACAAAATGTTGAGTTACTCAATCATTACTTGAAAGACGATTTTAAGCTTTTAAAAAGTAAATATTTCTTTATAAAACAAAATTTAAGTTTTAAATTGTGTGTCATTATTTATATTTTCATGTGTATAGTTTGTACACATGTATACTATACATATTAACAAATTCATACTATAGTTGATAATACAAAGCTAATCATGTAACATCCACAACCTTTTATCGATCTTTTTTGTTTTTATTGCTTTTCAAGTAGGCTTTAGGGTGCGATTTGCATGATTTTTGGTTTTGGTTTTGATTTTACTTTTACTTTTATTCCCTGTAAAAGAGTTTTTAGAATAAGTTACTTTAATTTTTTGTTTGAAAAATTAAATTTTAAAAGAGTTTTTTATTTCGAAAGTACTTTTTAGAAGAAGTCACATTAAATTAACTTTTTTTAAAAAAAATTCTAAAAACACTTTTATAAAAATTAGTCATACGAAAATAACATTTGAGTTTCGAAATTTCAATTCGACTTTTCAAAAATCATATAAAACATTTCTTAATTCGGATGGATCGTGTCAGTAGAAGGGTTGGACTGCCGGACAATTTTGACACTTGTTACATGATTTATACTGTAAATAAATAATACCAAGGATTGATTTATACAAGAATTATGAAAAGGACAGGGTTGATCCATCCTCGGGGATTGAATCCCACTTGCACCCCCACACGAGGTCAGGTGTCAAACAGCATCTCTTCTTTTTGTATTGCAAATAAACAGCACATATCATATACAATGTTCAAGTCTACATTTCCACCCTTTTTCAGGATTTTGTCCGTTCAAGAATCCTATGCTTTTGTTTCTATATCCACATCATACTCGATACACCCTACTAAGTAAAATCAGTTTGCAACTAAGAAAACCTACTATTAAATTGTTACTTGATCTCAAGGGGGTTCAATTTTTTGAATTGCTCTGCATGTACAAGGTGGGGGGTTCTGCTCCACCGACAACTCTCATAGGTTGGGTATTTTTTTATTGATGTCTACGTGAGTTCTTAGTGGGGTACAGAACAACTCCAATTTTTTAGATTTTGGTTTTACTTTTTAACTCGAGCTAGTGAGCAGAAATTTGAAGTGGTACATAATTCAATGAGAGTTACATGACTATTGAATGAAAACCGAGACTGTTATTTTAGATTGATCATTAGAGGTTAGGGACCAAGTACCATCCCGCGGCTTTTAAAGAACAATGAGTTAGAAACTAATAATGAAATTTCTCATCAAAGCTCAGTTATATTAACAAGAACGAGTCACATTTCACATCGTGCATGTCTACGTGCACTAATACACCCATTTCTACGTCAAATAATTTTCGATTCCCTCTTGATAATATAGTGTACGTAAATCGTAGACGCCCACATAAGACAGTTGATAACTCATATGTCTATAAAAGCATTTATTTCCACCATAAATGCAATAAATTGAAGTGATATAAATTTTAAAAAAAATCCCTGCCATGTATAATTTTTGCTCAGTGATTGAAGACTTCTATAAAGGGACTTTCGTTATCAGTCTTTAAATATGCAACTGTAAATACACAATTTTATTAGTTCTTGAAGTAGACTTGGAATGGATCGATTCTCTTTACACAGCATACTATGTGAACTTTCCAATTTCATGCAATCAATATAGAAAAGAGTGCAAACAAAGACACAACATATGGGTGTGGTCCAAGCATTAATTAATGTAATTATTAGCAATAAGTCACTCAAAAAAAAAAAAAAGTGAATTTCATCCAAAATGAGTAGGAGTCCCCTTTTGTTTCTCTCTTATTAGTAAAGATTAATAAAGAAATACATTCATTTAGGAAAAAAAAAAAAAAAAGAACCAACATCATAAAGCATTTATAAGGTATATCACTTCAAGATTTTTTAACTGTCCTAACCTTGCCAGGATTTCGGGTTTTCATATTCGTTTCGATCTTCATAAGAAGTGTCGATGCAGTTATGATCAAGGCCAGTAATACTCAAAATGCCACTATTAGAAATAGGCTTTAATCCCAAGAAATCCCTTGTAGTTCCATCAATTCCACCACTTTCATTTGTGCTAAACTGATGATGGGCTGCATGAAAATTTTCATCTTTCTTTAAGGAATTGAAGATCCCACCAAATGCATCTTCAAAAGTTGACCCTTGAAATCCAGGATTGTTCATCGTCGTATCATGAAGCAAAGAAGGTCCACTTGTACTACTATCGCCTGCTGGTGGTGCACCTCTGTCTGTACAACCTTTCAATGCAGCTTTATTCCCATATAAAGCTAAGCCATTGATGAACCCACTGACCATTTTTTCACGTGAGGACAAGTTTAGACCAAAACCAGTTGTACTGTAAGCAGAATCAGTTGCAAACATGTGATCTTGGTGGGGTCTGATAGGCATGGATGCTGGTGACGGACATGGGCTAGTTTTTGCACCCATTTGTACAGCTCTCTGTAGCAATGAAGTGGCTGAAATGTGAGGAGGGGCTGCTGGGTTGTAGGGTGGTAGAGTGGGGGGTCCCTGGCCACTACTAGGGTTAGGGTTTTGATTCTGAGAAAATTCTTGATCATATTGAGAAAATGCTTGATCTAATCTAGGGTTGAAGATTGACGGGGTGAGGTCAATGAGTGGTGGGCCAGAGCCAGAAGTGGGACCAGGTCCCTGTGGTGCTGGTGGACAAGAAGCTAGCCATAGTGGAATCTCAGGCCTTGAACTGAAAATTTGTTGCTCTTTTTTTATTGGGTACGGGAAATTATGAGCATTGAATTGAGGTGAAACTTGAAGGTTCATATGGGATGTTGAGAAATTTGCTTGAGATGTGATGATTTGGATGTTGTTACCAGTTATTGTTTTTGCACTCTCTTCTGTTAAAGCATCACAAAAGGCCCTGTGTGTTATAAAACTGTCCCTCCTGAAGAATTAAAAAAAATAGCATAAGTCAAGAAATTAACCAAAACTTGTGTAACAGCATCATTAAAACTTTTTGTCAAATCTTATGAAATGGATCCTAATAAACGAGTTGAATATCGGATACAAGGCTTAATCAACACACATATGGACGGAGATTACCTATTCTCAGTTCGAACTTTCAATACTTCCTATACAATTAGTCCCCAAAAAAGATGATTTCAAGAAAATCAAGAATGACCATTCTGATATTTTCTATATATTGATGGACTAAAACTGAATACATTTTTTCACCCACCCCACCCCACTCCACCCCACCCCAACCGCCTTCTTGCTAGAATGAAGTGATTTAACTTATACCTTGAGAAAAGGGTTCCACAGTCACATCTGTACTCCCTAGTGCCACAGGTTTTGGAGTGGGCTTTCCAATCAGATCGAACTGCATATTTCTTTGAACATTTCTCACATTTCCACTTCTTCTCCCCATGTTTTCTACAAAAATGCTTCTTTATCCCTGTCAAATCCCCCAGTGCCCTTGATGGATCATGGTGTACACATGTAGTTTCTGGACAAACATATACTTTTTTCCTCACTTCCTTGCTTGTTCTTTGCTTCAGTTTCCATGGCAAATTATGCCCTCTTCTATGAAGCTGAAGATTCTGTTCTCTTTGAAAACCTTTGTTGCAAATTTCACATACAAATCTGTTGGTTGCCAGGAGAGTTCTTGGTGATAAAGCTATCACTTCTGCACCAGGATCTAGTCCAAAACCACCAAGATTTTTAACTTTTCCCAAAAAAAAGTTACTCATCGATTAAACAATCAATTAAACTAACCTGGATTGCCTGGTTGATTTCTCTTTTTCTTCACTGGTTGAGGCTGAGACTGAGACTGATCAGTTGTAGGAGGAAAATACTGAGGGGGGTACATGATACCATTATCATTTCTGTTAGTCGAAGAAGAAACGCTGGCTTCACCCGAGGCTGAAGTCAAATTCGACATGTTTTCGTCAACAAGAGGATGTGATTGTTGGATTGTTAAACCTTTCATCATCTCACACTGCAAGCAAACATCAGCAAAAGGGTAAAAATCTAAGTGGATGAGGCCTCAGATCTTAACTTTTTCTTGAAAATAAAGACAGGATATTTGAGTTTAAAGACAAAACTACACACCTAGAAAAATGCTAAAGTTTATTAAAACTGGACAAAATGAGGTGAATAAGTTCTTATTTTTGCTTCTTCTTCTTCTACCCTCTTTGGCATCACCCCAGGAGACAATACAACTTTTTTTTCTTTCAAAAAACCAAACCCACTATTTTTCCTTCATGATTCGATGGTTTTTCACTTTTTCTGGCCTAAAAACTTTGGAAAATCAGTACTTACGAACATGCATATAACAACAAATACACACAACCTCCTCTTTAGTGTGTAAGTGAGAGATAGATAGATGTAGAGAGAGAGAGAAAGAGAGAGAGAGAGAGAGAGCTCTATGTGATGACAATTCGAACCGAAACAAAAAAAAAAAAAAAAAAATAATAATAAAAATAAAAATAAATAAAACCCAGCCCTACTACTACTGCAAACTCTGACGTGCACTTTCTGTCTTTACGTTTGTTTTCTTCTCACAACCCCAGAAAAGTCTGATATTTCTTTATTGTAAAATTTAACTTTATTAAAAGTTTTAATTTTTTTTGTTTTGTTCCACTACACACCATCTAATAAAGTAATTCAAGAAAGCAACCAGAGAACTCGATTTGAATATAAAGAAAGTGAAATTGATTTTGAATTATTTCCCAGTAAACTAGTCTCTTTCCAGTAGACCCCTCTATCAACTTTCTAAAATTTTACAGTCTATATGATTGAGTCATTGATTAAGAATGAATATAATTAAAAAGTTACTTATAAATTTTTTTTTTGTTTCCCTTTTCATTTCATCATCAGTAAAACTTATTTTATCAGCAGAAATTTCTGACATTCATGTAGATTATACAACATCAAAGAAAACTAGCTTGCCTAATCCTAAAAGAAACAAGTCCACGTCTTTTCAGTTGTTTGGACAATCGAGAGATTACTCGTTATGTTATTGAAGATCAAATAATATAATCGTAATCTTCTTCTTGCTATCTATAAGGATTAGAAAAGATTGGGATGAGTGATGATCGACCTTATTATAATAATGGAAAATTTATTATGGATGACCACGTTTTTGTCAAGGTTGATGTGTGTTCTTTTGAGTTGTCAAAGTTAACTTTTGAATTGGAGAATTTGATTTTTGATATTGATATGTCATCTAACCAACAAATTTCTGAATTAGTATAAAGTTATGGGCAGTCCATAATCCACAAATCACTTAGTTTTCATCATAACAAATATCACACTATAGATTCTTGTTAGAAAAGGGTGGAAAAATCACAATGTCCCTATTTGGTTTAGTTAAGAAGATAAAAATCTAAGCCAAAATTAGTAATTAATTTTAATCGTACCTTTAATGAGATTTACAACTTTTTTTAACTTTTAAATCATACATTTCATAACATTTATCAAAATCTACTAAAATTTTGATTTTTATCAAAACCAAACATGACCTATATATGTTGTACGCGCCTTAAAATTGAGTTTCAAGGCAAAAAGATAAAAAGAAAAAAAAACGAAGAATAAGCAGAATTTACGTAATTCAACACTTAATTAGCTTATGTTAACGTGCGAAGACAAGAAAAATTTACTAATCGCTGAAGAAAGAATTCAAGAATTATTAAGTGTTTAACGATAGTGGATTTTGAGTACTTCGAAAATATTTGTACTAAGCAAGACTAAGTAAACTTAGGGATGTCAAAAAGGCTTGTCAAGTCGGACGGTTTGTGACTCGGCCCGGGAAAAGTTAGAGACAAGCCTGCTCGTGCTAGAGACCATTGAGCCGAGACCCATTTTGGAGCATCAACTCGAGCCGAGCTAGCCCATGATCTCGTGTCACGGGTCATTTCAGCCCGTCGATCCAAACTTTATTAAAAAAAAAATTTAAAATAGATTTTAAATTCACGCCTATAATAATTGCAAAAGATTTAAATTTTAAAAAAATTAGATTTATTACAAAAAAAAAAAAGAGCCAACTTGGCGCTCTAAGATCCGAGCCGAAAACTCGGGTCGAACTTTCTTTTTTGGCTGAGCTTTTGCTCGACTCGACTTGAGGAAAAAAAATCTGAACTTCAAGTTTCTGCTCGTGGCTCGACTCAACTTGACTCGTTGACATCCCTGAATAAACTCAATATGTCACTAAATTATAACGACAGTTCCATGGGCTATAAGATTAGGGATGACAACGAGACGGGTATGAAATGGGTCGGTCATTCCCACTCCCGTCCTATCAGGTATTTGGTTACCTTACCCGATCCACATGCCCGATCCACATACCCGTTTAAAGTAGGACGGAGCGAGTTCGGGGAGGGATAGAGGCAGGGCGGAGCGGGTGCCCCATTTATTTTTTCTTTTTATTATTTATTTATTTTATTTTTTGTTTTTTGTTTTTATGTTTTTTCTTAGTAAATATTATTAATTTTTTACCAATTTGTTAGAAACAACTTATATTCTCTTTAAAAATATGATAAAGCTATTATTTTTATTTGATAAAAAATTTAAATTTAAAATTAACTTTAAACGGAACGGATAGCAGAACGGGGACTATAATTCATGTACCCGCCTCATACCCACTTTGAGGCAATGACCATCGCCCCGTCCTCGCTCCATATACCTGATTAGGCAGGTAATCCTCGTTCCGTTCGAGGGCGAGGTCACACGGGTTTCGAATTGAACGATTTTTTTTGTCATCCCTATATAAGACTTTAAATTGAGATGAATTATAAAGTAGTTGAATAGACAGAATAGTATTAGACCGTAATGAATACTATGTACAATAGACATTAAACAACATATGAAAATTGTAGTTGTTAGAACGAGGAATATAATAAAATACGGCCAAAGAAAATAAAATAATGATCAATATTTTTATCCTCTTCCTGTTGGCTATATGTGAAGGAATTAATTATTTGGACTGCCTATGGATCTGCACAGTCTACTTGACATATTTTAAATAAAATTTTAAAAAAATAATAATTTTGGTTTGTCATTATCCTGTTTATTCTTCAATGGTTTTAAGTTTTTGAAAATGGGATATTGCTCACCAAAGTCATAACATGCTCTTACAGCTCATCTCTCCCAATTAAAAATTACTGCAAATCTTTTTTAAAGATATTTGTTGTAAAAATTCTAAGAAGTGTAGTTTAATTGAATGTTTGGCTATGCTTCATATGTAGGTTTAATTATAAGTCAATTTTAAAATAAAATTATTTTTATTGGTCAATGTTGAAAATAATATTTATGATACATACTTTGAAAGTAAATTACTTTTAGGACCTGTTTGATAGACCATTTTTTCCATGAAAAACCACCTTTGTCATATTTGATGATACTTTTTTTTTTCCCCCCAAGAGTTGGTCTTCCACATTTGTCACATTTTCTTGGTTTTAGTTGAATTTCAATTCCCACCTTTTAGGTGGTTTTCGGTTTTTCATCTTTTTTTTTTCAATAGAAACAAATTTTATCCCTAATTGTAAAAAAAAATGTATCCATTTAATTGACAATTTTCATGTAAAACAAAGTCAGATGAACACCAAAAAATTTTCAATTTTTTTTTTTTTGGCAATCCAAACAAATTATATCCCTAATTGTAAGAAATTCTATCTCTTTAATTGACAATTTTCATGAAAAATAAAGTCAAACGAACACCAAAAGATATAAAATTTTAACATTTTTCAAGTGACAAAATTATACCAATCAAACACAATTAATTAACAATTTTCAGTAAAACAAGTTCTAGGTAATTCAATTCCTTACAATTCGTTTTTTTTTTTCCACACAAATTCAATCTTTGAATCAAAAGGACCCTTATAGTAAATTTTTTACTTCGAAATAAAATTAATAATATGTCCAAATATGTGTAGAATACAAAATTTTACTTTTAACGTAACCACAAATACTTCAATTAATAATGAGATAAGTATATGCCAATATTGTAATTATTAGTCACATGATTAACTGATAAACATTGATGTCTAGATTTATGTGTCTCATAATTTAATTTAATTTGTCGGGTAATCTTGCAATTGCAATATCTTCTTTTATGCACCATATTAGTAATAAAGTTGTGCCTCGATCCAAAAACACTTAAAATAAAAGGAAAAAAGAGAAACATGTAACTACCTATTTTTTTCGATAGGACACACCAAATTTGACATCTATTGCTAGTGAATGTCACGCTGAACTCGTACTATTTAATCGAGGTCAAATTTCTTAGACAAGTCCTGAATTTTTAAAAAATCGCTAACCAAATTAGACCAAAGAGTATACGGGCCATCTTTAAAAGTTTTTTTTTTTAAAAAAAAAAAAATTAAGCTACTTTTTATAAGTTAGATAAAATAATTAGATGTACTATATATGTTGTGAACAAGGTCGGTATTTGGGACCCACACAGAGAGCATAGGAAGGGAAAATATGACTATGAAATGTCATCAATGTGAACACAAAGAGTGGAAAAGAACCTTATCATTTGCTTTTTGTGCCTAGAATTATCATGCTGTTTTTTAGGAAATTGTTATTTTTCTCCGTCTAAGAGCATTTAATTCAACGATGTAAAATGGTTTTTCGAGCTAAAAGTCCGTTTATCTAATCAGTATTGATTACTCGCAAACCACCAAATTCGAGGAAGTATTACTAAGATATTGATTGAAATGGACTCTATTTTTATTGTACACTTGTTTAATGTCGGAGACATGTCTGTAGAACTTTTGTTAGATTATCGTGACTATGAAGAACATGATGATACACGTATCAATTTCTCGTATTTTTCAAAAAGACAATATAATGGCAAATCTTCAAGTTACTACGGGTGTTTTATAGGAGGGAGGGAAACAAATTGATACCGCTTGAGAATGTTGAGTCAACTTAGTGGACTAGTTCAAACAGAAAATTTTCAAGTTTCATAGATTTAAGTTAGAAGATTCTTTCTTTTCCTTAATGTAAATTTGAAGATTAATTTTATGTTCCCTCCTTTCTTTACTTCCACACATCTTAGTCAAATTCCGCAACTAAGCACAAACAATCGTATTCAAATGGAATTTAAATCGGGGCAAAGTCAGGGAGGACCAAAAAAATAAAAAAAATTATACTGGATTGATAGAAGAATCTCATGTCCAAGTTACCGATGATTTCGTAGAACTTGTGACAAAGGAAGAAATGGGGGAAATGCCTGAGAACAGACATCTAATGCGTTTCACTTATTGAACAGGGTTCTATGGTCGGTCCGTGACCCCTGAATGTCAAATGCATCATTGGGGCGATCTCGTAGTTCCTACGGGATGTATTGGATTTGAATTAGATTTCGGATAAATTTATATTGATTGACTGCATCAATTAAGCCTGCATCAATCATCAGTTACCACCTCCCACTAGAAGAAAAATAATTTTCATTAAAGGAGAATAGATAAGGATTACAAGATTATAAACCTGTGAAACATATATTGGATAAATATGTACATAGACGTGCGTTCACTCGTACTTGCGTAAACATGGTCCCACAATCTCCCTCTTGTTCATTACTATCCTTAATTTTTTATGCAATTCAAAACCACGAGGGTCAAGGTGGGGACAAATCTTGTGGAAGTTCACGAGGAGCCATAGACCAAAACACGTGATCCATTCTATTCCTAATTGATTGAGAAATCAGTGGACCTACCAAACACC